>NDXB01003346.1:4805-14855 GCA_002631895.1 Agapornis roseicollis | reverse complement strand
GGAGGGCAAGAAAGGGGGGTTGAGTGAGTGAACGAGCTGTGTGGTTGGTTGGGTCTAAACCACGACAACGTTGGTCTGTTATATGGTAGAAGCTTAGTATACTCTTTGAAATTATTTTGGACATACCTGTAACTAATTAGTAACAAAGTTCAGGGCTAGCAAACCTTCAGACATGGCATTCAGTCTTTTAAATTCATTATTAGTTAAGACGTGTCACTGTACTCTGAGCCACCAGTTATTTGCAACTGATGGGTTATGTGTGCAGATCCATTTCAACAGCTCCATGTTTATCAGTGGCTTGATCTTCTGGTATACTCTTATTATGTAGTATAACTACATACCGCTCTGTGTATTTAGTTTTAAAAGTTCATTGCAGTGAGCTGAAGTTTTCAGTTGAGACTTAGCCTGATTATAAGCTTCCCCATCAACTAGGTAGTAAAAATGTTGCTGGAGAACATGTGCTTAGCCTGTTGACACATCTGCTGTGCTCTGATAGCCTGTTGCCCAGCTGTGGAACACAGCAAGGTCTGAGGGCTGCTGGTCCCAATGCCAGTGAGCTGGGGCACCCCTGGGCTGAGATCTCAGACAGGAATAGTCAGAGGGGAGCCCTGAAGGCACAAAGGTGTGCAGGATTTTGGAGGGGGCCACATGCTCTTATTAGTAGCCCATGGGAGCTTGCAGCACTCAGGCTGAAGCCAGGGCATCGTCTTCCCTGTTTCTGTGCTGGATAGCAGTCATCCTAGCCCATAGGGATAAAGCATCTACTTCTGACTTTTATCCAGTTTGACGCATTAGAATTTGCTGAGGAACTCTGCTAGAGGCGCTTGAGGGCCCCAACAATATGGAACCAATCATGCTAGAAACATATGATATGTATAATGTTGCTTCAGAAGTATTTTTTATTTCCTGCCCAAAGCAGCTGCACCAACACATTTAATGAAGTCAGGACAAACAAACAATCTAGCTTTGCTAAAGAAAGTCTTTTTTTGAGCTGTCATTCTTACAGCGTTGTACTTTAGTTTGGAGATATTAAAGCTGTGACCCAGTCAGCAATGATATACTTGGGAAACTTTCTACAAGTAAATCTAACACAATGCATTCTCAGTCATCTCTGTTTCCATTTTCAGTTCATTGCTGTGATGATAAATGAGTCTCTTACTATGAGAAGCCTGATTTCCTGATCTCTAGCATTATGGGTTTTCTGGTTTTATTTCTTAAAGATGGCATAACTGTTTCCTTCCATTTGCTATTTAGTTGTTGGTTTGTACCTACCAACACACAACTGAAGTTTCTGTCAAGGTTATGTCTTATTGAGTAGTTTACCTCAAAGATCTGGTTTGGTTTTGAACACAGATATGTGATTTTGTCCGTCTTTGCCATTCTTAATAGTCTTATCCATCAAAATTCTGCTATGTCTGTGGTTTTTTTACAGTGGCATTGTTCTCATCATATTTGTGTAGTTTGATACATGGAATTTTTCAGTATTCATGCTTTATGGTTTTGGGCTCTGTGTTTCCAATTACAGGTTTAATTATTTCAGGGGTTCCCATGGATCTGTTGAAGGTCCTACTTTGTTTCAGAATTATTGCCTCTAGCTAGTGACTCTCATGCTCAATGTACACAATATTACAAACTGACAATATCTAGAGAAACCTGTAGATCCTTGTAAATCCAAGTACCCCTTGCTCAGCTGTATGATTTCTTATCTGGTATTAATTTTGCAGAGCTGAATTCTGACAAGATAAAAGAGTTATTGATTGTCCTCCTCAGCTATTTAATTTCATTGTCATTCTATTTTGTCTGGAGTTTGAGTTCGTAAACTTGGAGCAATTTTTGACTCTGTGCTTTCTTTTGAGGCTGACATTAATCACAGTGAGAAATGAGATTCCCAGCTGGAAGATGCTAAAGAACTACTAGGAACCATTAAATTAACTGACCACCATTTTACGAATCTTTCAGACTGTTCAGACTGAGACCTATTAAGTTGATGGGGACGTATGTGTATGTTTCATTATGAGGTAGATAGTAATTGCTAATTCTTTATTTGTGTCTCTTTCTCCTGTTTCCATGAAGTATTCACAGCTGTGCTAACAGAACACGACATACAGTCAATGGGAGCATTTTGCTTCTTTAACAAGAAAGGACTTGAGCCTAATATCAAATTTTCCAGGCAAATGCTTACATGCTCCATCTTTTTTTTTTTCTTAAGGATATAGCTTTGAGCAGCGAGTAGTCGGCTCAGGTAAGCAAAGCCAGGAGGAACACCTGTTGTATGGTTTCTCTTCTCTCCTCTCCTAGGGACAAATGTAAAAACCTCCTTTATAGGATGCATTTCATTACACTGCACAACAGTAGTAGATCTTAGGAAGAGCTTTACAGAAAGAACCCCTGTGATCTAATAATGAAAGACAAAAATTTCCCTAAAGTACTTGCCTCTGCTTAGTATGAAGAAAAGAAAACATTCTTTGGATTTAAAATTAAAAGAAAAAAAAGTTGTGTTGCAAGTGAGTATCATTTGATGGCTGCAGGTAATTCACTGTCTTGGAATGTGAATAGGAAAGGGAATCCTGGACAAAGTCAATATGCTACCACTTTGCATGGATATGTAGTTGTGATTTTAGATGCTTGTAGCTTGCTGTAGATTTATTCTTGTAGAGCTGTACTAATTGACATGGTTTTTCAACTCCATGCCTTTTCCCAAATCAGTGTATTTGTCTACTTTGCAGTTCTCCTTTACATTTTGCTTCAAAATCATCCCTGTTCCTTACTCATTAATTTATTTTCTGTTAGGCTACTAAGATTATAACTGTAAACTACAACAGAGTTGAAACCTCTGTTTTTAATCTTTGAACCACACTATAGGATATAGCATCACCAGGTTTTTGCATTGTGCAGAGTACAGGTTAGTAGAACATGTGTGTCTTTAAGTATGAAAGGAAGAGGACCTTCAGAGAGAAAACTATCAATACTTCCTCTGAGAAATTGCTATGCTAAGGGTATCAGTACTGGTAATGTCACTGTTGGGAAGTAAAGAATGTGTGTGAGCAACAGCAAAAGAGTTTAAAATGCTGTCCTTCTAAAAGAAAGTGGGAGGGGGGATGCAACAGTGAAGGGTGGGAAGGAACCAAACCAGGACAGCTAGAAATGTAGCTAGGATTGTCTTCTTCAAAAAAGGACTTGGGATTCTGGCAATGTCAGAGAGACCTTCTTGCTTAACTAGCAGTTTTAATGGGCTTATTTCATGTGCAGTATATTACATTTCGACAGTGTATCAGTGCAGTTTGTCCATTCTTTCTATAACCAAGCATTGACATATGTTGATTTAATATTATTCTTCACAGAGTTCTACAGATAGACTAGTAAAATGTAAATGACACAGCTATGTTGCAGATATGCCTTTGACAGCTCAGAAGATGAGACTGCATATACCAAAAAGCAAAGGGATGAGACAGAGCTTTCTCAGCTTTTGAATTGTCTGTGCCCCCTTCAATGTTCATTTTTGTGGTAGTTTTAATTTCAAGTCATATGACTGTAAGGCTACTGCAGTTGGTATGTTGAATTAATTCTTCATTTTTCATTGTTTGTCTGTAATAGTCATTAATGAGGGAAATTCATCACCTTTCCTAAGTTCACCACTCAGCTGAAAAAAATAAGATGCAATTAAGCATGATAGATTTCTTGCTGTGCTCCAGTTCTACAGTAAGGAGAAAATGAACCCAATTCTTTGGTACTATTTTGAGGGCAGCTACTTGTAAAGCAGCTGCATAATTCAGCATCAAAATGAACTTAACAGGTCTAAAGTCATAAAAGGAGCAGCTCCAGGGGTTAGTGCCTGGAGGACTTACTGCAATCTCATAGAGTTGATTACGCTGGTTATGGGATTATTGAAAGAAGTCCAGTGGAGTTAGATGAGTTCATGGGAAGCTTGCATAACCAGTTCTTCAACTGCACATGGTGTTAGTTGCTGTTATTTAAATGTCTGGTAGTAGTTCCCACATTAATCAGAACTCCCTTGAGAAACGTGTAAGTTTACTGGAAAGAAAATAAGAGAACTTCCAAGCAAGAGGATATTTCCTAAAGTAAGGTCAGATTCAGAACAAAATATTGATATGGGGAAACCTGTGCCAAATAGGTCTTATTCCTATGCCATAGTGAACATGGTCAAATGACTGGTAAGCACTTCAGAATAAGTAATTTATTTCTGTATTTTCTGGAGAAAGTTTGCTTGTTGTCTTAGAGAAGAAAGTTCTGTTATAAATCCGGTTGTCCCTCCTTAGAAAATGGCTTCTTGTCCTAATAAATCATAGTGCCTTATACAGGCTAGTGATGGGTCTCATATCTACCCCTGCAACTGAAGCAGCTGGGGCCACCACCTGTTAACTCACTTCCAGCACCATTTAATTAGCCTGAATGGCTCTTAACTTCAGGTTTATCTGGTAGGGAAAGAAATGGGAGCAGATGCATGACAGGGGAGAGCTACAAGAGACAGCCTAAGAAGAGTGATGAATAGCTAGGACAAGTCAAGGTGTGGGAGGAAGTGGAAAGAAGACAACAAAAAAGCTTGGGAGCATCAAAGACTATAAGTGCACTGTAAGTGCATATTTACATGCTCTCTGCTAAATACCAAGTTTTGAGAATTTAAGAGTTTGGTCAGAAATGTTGCTATATTATTCTATTCACATGGTTTCCTGTGTGACTGATCCCACATAAGACTTCAGCTTTAAAATTTGAAAGCAAGTGATGCAGATTTAAAGAAGAATCCCAAACAACAAACCTAACATAGTTATGCTACTCCATAAAGTATATTTGCTGGATCTGTGTTGAAGTTGCTAACACATGCAAAGAGGTTATTTACTGACAGCATAAAGATACAAAGAGGTTGTTTACTGCTTTTGCATAACTTGAAGTCCTCATTTACCTTTTACTGAAGTAAAGGCTGTTAGTGAATGAATCATGAAGAAAAGGAAGAATGTTTAAATAGCATCCACTTCTGAGGTTTTTGTCAGGAACTCAGTAATCTGCATTGATCTTTGTAGACAACCAAAGAACATACTCAAACCATTAAATAAATGCTGTATTCTTCCTTGTTTTAGAAAAATGTGTTTCTAAGAACTCTCTAATAGCACCATGAAGTGTTCTGATCTTAACAGAAAATTCTGTCTTGTGTGTAATGAATAACATTTCTGTACCTGTGCCTAAGTGTACATTTTATTTTTAAAACCACATATTGGGTTGTTAGAACATACTTGTATGGACTTAATGAAAAGTACCCTTATGGATTTAATTGTAATTTACTTGTGCCAGATCCTCAGAATAAAGGCGTTGTTCGAGAACAAATTCTTGCCTTTTCCTCTTAGCTTAAACCTTTCTTAACTTTTCAGATGAGGCACTGAGCAGTGTCCAGTTTTAGTGACGATCATCTTAATTACTTGTGGAGACTTTTAGCTGATGAAAATGGCCACAACTCCCTTAAGTTATTTAATTTAAACTACTTAGCTTGCTGGATGTGAACGTCTCTACAAAGTTGCTCTAGTAAGTCTTGTGAAAAATAATAGAGCATTTCCTTTTAGGTAGTGTGAAACGTCAATAAGGATATTCTTCAGATTAGTCAGCTATGTCCTCCATAGGCTTCTGATGTAAACCTGTAAGTGTGATAGTCTAAGAGTGGCCCAATTATTCCCAATTTTGCACATAGTTTGAAAGTTTTTCCTTTTTGTTACAGCTATGAAGAATGGGTCTACATTCTTGAAAGCTTGTGTGTCCTTTGCTAAATAAGCATATAATTTTAGATAGTACTTCTTTCTGCAAAAGTTGTCATAGATTTATCAATTTAACAGTCGATCTCCCCTAGATACTATTCTTATGTACCTACACAGATAGCATAAAATGTCTTGTCATTATTGAATACTCGAAGAAATAGAATTAAATCAAATATGCTTTAAGATATGTCATAACGTATTTCTACTGTAACTCTAAAATGTAGAATAATTCAAAACACTGAAAAAACCCCAAAACAGGCTATTAATTTAGGTAGGTTGTGGTTTGATGTGTTCACAGTTTATTGGTTTTTTTCTCTGATGCCTCTTCCTGAATTCCTCTAGATTGCTAGAAAGGGATCAATGGGAATTGATCCAATTTGTAGAACACAATTCTAATATTGATAGTAGTTTATATTCATTTGCTTCACCTTAATCTTTTATTAATGTTCATTTGCAAAATGCTGTTCATGCTGTTTCCTCCCAATTTTGTACCCCCAAGCTGATGATGGCAAAAAGAAAAAATTAGAGGAACATAACAAGAAATAATGAAATTATGTATTTTGGAATTAAATATGATAGCAGTCACTATTTTTGTAGTCAGACATTTTTCAGTAGATGGTTTTAATTTCACATAAACAATGACCAGCATAGAAACAGAGATACATGAGATCCCTACAGTAATAAGAAGTTGCATCTGTTTATGGCTTTTCAGTGGCTTTTTTTATGTTCTTCAGGAGGATGGGCCAGAGCATCAACGCTGAATCACTTAGGGACTTTTAAGGATGCATTGTCAATAAAGCATGTCATATAGTATCTCCTTGGTACAAAAGAAGCAGTACTGATGGCATCACTTTCTGTGACTGGTGGGGAAAAAAAAACCCCAATCAGTAGTGACTTTCTACAAATAGCAGAGCCATGGTTAAAAGCATGTTCAATATAATTTTGGAGGCTACAGTTGCACAAAGAGCTTAAATGTAAGTAGTCATGAAAATAAATGTGTCTGGTTTGAGGTGTTGTAGGAGCCGGGAGAATGAGTAACACTAGTGAATATTTAGTATTCTGATTTTCCATTCACTTTGCAGAGTTAAAAATATGTAAATTAAAGCAGGAACGGTGTTTAGTAGCGCCTGCTACAGTCCAATAAAATAGAATAACTGACAGATTTCAGTGGAAATTTCATTGGAAAAGGTTCCCTACATCCACATAAATCTGTGGTGCTATCCTACTGTTGTTGGACCACCTAAACATATTCTGAACTTGTAGATTAAGCCAAGCCCTCTTGCCACTTTGTAGATGTTGTCTCTACTTGGTCTGCACTGACTAAACCTGAAACCATCCCATCAAAAAGCGAGCCCACTCAGTGCTTAGTGCTCTTACATCAAGTCAAAATAGATGCTTGTTGGGTTTTTTCTTGTTTAATGCTTTAAGACACTTGCCAACTTAATGAATGGTGGCACTGGAAATAGTTGTGTAGAGAGAACGAGGCATTTTTCATAATGATGAGGGGGTTCTCCCTGTCAAATGGAGCCTCTCTTAAGTGCTCTTGTGAAAGAAAAGTATGGTAGCAATTGATGAAGGGGTGGCTTGCTCCTTCTTTTCTCCTTGGTAGTCAAGGCTTCACAGAAATTCAACCAAGACATTCAAGCTTACTGGAAAGCTGTTTGAGGGATATGTCTCTGCCATGTCTATGAAACCTGCTATAGAGTGATTGTCATTTCTCTGAGAGATGACACCAAGTTCAGCCTCTGATTTGATTCCAGCCAAGCTGAAATTCCTTATACATCAAGGGAATTGTCCCAAGTTTTATAATTCATTCCCTTCACCTTTTATTTGGCATGGCAACTGGATCAAAAAGTATAAAAATGACTCCTAAAGTCACTAAGTGAGCCTTAGGAGTTTAAAACAACTTAAACCTACGCTAAGGGAATTATTTTTGGTTAGTTGGTGAGGTGTTACAAGGAGGGTGGCTCATAGCTGGGAATGCTCTGTTTGAAGAGGTATATTGTGTATTATGCAGATGTATTTTGTACATGATGCTAGATATTACTCTGATGGGTAGAACGCTCCAGTAGCTTTCAGTGCATCGTATAGCTTCTTCTTCCTTTTGAGTAGTGTGTGGTTAAATCTCCTAGAAGGCAATCAATCATTCAAAACGATGATCAGCAAGTCTGTTGCTTGAAATCCCAGTATGAGTTTTCTGTAGTCGATTACAAAATATTTGCCCTGAAAATGTAGGCAAGCCCCTGCCACTTGATTTAGTAAAAAGTCCAATCCCCCTGTCCTTTACTGCTGTCATTTAAAACTCTGACCCAATCAACCCTTGATTGCAAATAAGTGAGCAAGTGGGAGAAACAGAGTGTTGATCCTTTTGCAACACAGCCATTTTCAGAGCAGCTTTTAAAGATATACGTGACATTGCCCATTAGTGAGGCAGCAAAGATGAATGGACCAATAAATGGGCATATTTAACTCTTTTCATCTGCCAAGATAAAGCACCACCTTGATGCCTGGTTGTTTTTTGTCGTTTGGTCTTTGATATTTTTCATTTGCACACCTGTCTATTTTAATTGACTTTTAAAAAGACATTTTTGTCCAATAAGTCTGCTGAAGTGGATTGTTCTTGAGGATTTTGGTTTTCTTTTTGTTTCTCGGTTGTTATTCATTAAAAAGATTTTTAATTGTATTTATTGTATTGTATTAAGGATTTTAATTGTAGGATGCTGTATCTGTAAAATTGCTTAAAAAAATTACCAGAGACTATGGATGTGATGTTTGGCATCACATTTAAAAAATTAGATGAACTGAGGTAGTAACATGAAGTGTCCAGAAACAAAATGCATTTATGTTTTTTTCTAGTTTTATTTCATATGTTGTTGCTTTAGGTGTTCTGTGAAACTTCAGACTGATTTTTAGCAGCATACACTTCTTATTGAAAAGGAAAAGTTATTTTCATTCATTATAGAAGTCCAGAATATGTGTGTGAGAAAACAAAATGCATCTTTTCTATTCAGGGTCTTTACAATAATTAATAAATTATCAGACACCTGTCAACAGGAAAAAGAAATAAGCAGCCCATTGTTATGGTAGTGATATCCTTGCAGTGAGGTTTGATTCTTGCAGCTTTTTCTGAACAGAGTACAAATGTTTCTTTTTAGGTGTTATCTGTCAATGCACTATCAAAAGTAAATTAAAAATAGAGTTTAAGTTCAAAAAAAACTAGTTTTACATTAAGCTGCATAGACAAGACTAAAAAGACTGACAACCAATTCCTTTGGGTTGTGCTGTTTTGTTTTCAAAGCCACAGGGATTTTCATTTCATTTTTTGCTTTGAATGATTTAGTTGGTTATTATGAATTATTTTCATGGTGCTTCACGGTGCTTCGATCAGCAATTTATCTTGGGTCTTAAAACACGTGTTCATTTATGTGTTTAGCTGACCAGCTGCCTTCCCTTGTTTTATTTTTTGTTCAATGTGATATAAATCCTTTTTCCTTACATGCATCTTTCAGCTCAGAAAATGCATCTTACTCCTTATGCTGCTGAACTGTTGCCTTTTCATAGAGGGGCTCTATGCCTCTCCTCTGCCCCATCTTCCAGAAGAAGTAGAGCAGCCCCCCCGCCCCGTGCTTGTCAAGGCACAGTTGTGTGTGTGTCCCCCCGCTGCCTCCTCCCCACAAAGAGGTGAAGTCCCCTGAGTCTGTAATTGCCAGGAGATGAAGCGATGATGGGGAGTGATCACAGTCAATAGCTTTGATTAACAATAAGGTGGGAAATTAGCAATGCTAGCAGTCAGCTCCCCTGCCTTCCCGTCCCCATATGCTCACCACAGCCTGTGCTGGCTGGTTGGCAGGGTGGCCACTGCGTCGGGCGGGCTGCAGTGTGAGCCTTGGACTGGGCAGAAAGGGGCAGGAGGCAGCGTTTTGGTGACCCTGGGCAATGCTTGCAGCTACCTTTCACTGGGCACCACCACCACGCAGGCGGGGGAAGGATGAAGGTGCGCTGGCACTGTGTCTCTTGCTGTCATGTGTGGATTTAATTGTGTCTGGACGTGTTGTGATCAAAATGGCAACTCCTGTTACTCCTGTGACCCCATCAGCAGCTCTGGTGTTGTTTCCGACAGACTCCGACGACCTAGAGAGAGGGAACGACAGCGGGACACCACTCCCCACTTCTGATAATGGCGACAATTCACTGGGCTACACAGGTAGAGTGCATCCTTCCAAAATATTCCTTGACTGCCTTCTTCTGACACTTTCCACCTACATCTGCCATTGCTACCTATACGGGGGGA
>NDXB01003345.1:0-22295 GCA_002631895.1 Agapornis roseicollis | reverse complement strand
TTTATAGAAAAAAATGGTGGAAATCCAAAAGAAAATAAAGTGAGATGCGGGCTGAATTTCGTAAGCTTTTTCAAATTTCTGGGCCCTTTTAAAGTTGTTGCAAATTTGATGATAAAATAAAAAAACACATAAAGCACCACTTTTTTAACAGTCACATTTTCCAAGAGAAGAGTTCTTTCCACTTGCAAGGTGTAATAATCAAATAAGGGAACCTCTGAATTAAACACCATAGTTTATGCAAAATGTTAATAAATACAGTAATCTGTAAGTTACAGATACAGTGATTTTAGGATTCTATAATCTCAGGAGACAAGGAAACACTCTGGGAACCTTTATCGTGGATTGACTTGATTCTGATTTCTGTTATCCAAGTAAAACTCAGTATTGGCCGTGACAGTCAATTATCAAATTTTCTTTAAGTGTGGGTCTAACACTTGATACTGGTGGGATCAAACTGATGGCATGACATTACACTGCATGAGAAGACTGTAAAGAATTTGACTTTTCCCTAACAAACAGTAGCATTTGAATTATCTAGGAAGCAGAAAAGTTTCTCAATAAATTGTAAAAATATGGAAAGATCCACTAAAAAATAACAAACCTCCCAAACTAAACATTGCTATTGGAGCCACTAGGTAAATAATATTATATCCAATGTGCTGAAAGACAGAAAACCCGCCACACCTGTATCCTCAGCATTGCAGTATAATACTATATGATCTAGTTTTCAAGTACTATGTGATTACTCATTTTCATGAGTAATGAAACATACTTTTAAGGGTATCTCAATCAGATTAATACTTTCATGAAATCATAGAGCATCACATACACAATTTATTTTGTGGATAGTTCATCAATATTTTCACTTAGTGACTTAATCGAGACCCAGCTACAAAAAGGATGTCTACCAGTATTCAAGGCCAGGTTGGACAAAGCCTTGGGTGCCATGGTTTAGTGTGACGTGTCCCTGCCTATGGCAGGGGGGTTGGAACTAGGTGATCTTAAGGTCCTTTCCAACCCGAACTATTCTATGATTCTATGNTGGAAGTGTTCAAGGCCAGGTTGGATGAAGCCTTGGGTGACATGATTTAGTGTGAGGTGTCCCTGCTTATGGCAGGGGGGTTGGAACTAGGTGATCTTAAGGTCCTTTCCAACCCGAACTATTCTATGATTCTATGTTTCTTGAAAGCGCCAAGTGTTTCTTGAAGGTGCTGTTGCCGATTGTGAGTTTAAAATATAAGGACCATTTCAAAAAAGGAAATGGGGAGAGACCCATTTCTTTGGTGGAAAAAATCTTTAAAAAATGCAGGTTAAATGTATTTTGGAAGTAAAATTACTCTGAGTTTAGGAAAGGTCCTTGATTAGGGGGCTTCTGCTCCCCTTCCCCTGCAGTCTTTAATTGCAGTTTATAATTACTGAAGGAACCAAACATATATCTGCTGCCATTGTCCATGTGCTGAGCAACTCTTCATAAATTCATCTCTAGAAGGCCTGAATCTTCATGCCAAGAGAAAATTATTCTGTATTTAATTCACAGAATATTTTGGGATCTTCCTGAGAAAAGATAGCAGAGTTCATTAACCTTGTTATTTTTAATCAAGAATCTGAATAATGGTTTTTGTCAAAGGAAGCAGGAAACTATAATAGCTACATATCTGGAGTAACAAGTCTGTGGTATGCTGAGCTACTCATATCCCAGTCCAAAAAGGTTAAAGTGGTACTACCATAGTAAGAATACTTGTACTGTAGAATACTTAAAGGGAAAAGAAAAACACTCCTGCTTCAAATAAACTGATCCTCAGATGACAAAGTCTAGCTGGTTTTGTTTGAAATGCCAGAGGAGTTACAAAAGCAGGAAAGTACACATGCACAAGCCAAACAAATGGATGGATTGTACCACATAATGAAAGAACATACACTGCCCCTGAAAGAATATTATTCACACTGTCATAGCAGTTCAGACTTCTGAAATATTTTGCTACGATTCTACATTAATTGCCACATTCTGGAAAAAGATGTATTTCACTGTCCTAAATAAGCCCCCAATTTATGAGGTTTTTTTCAGAGGAATAACTGCCTCTGAAGGAGCAAGTTTGTTGCCTCCTGAATGAAGTTTGCTGCAGATGGTGATGCTACAGAGATGCTGGAATTTGAAGGAAGATTCCAAAGAATGCTGTATTTTTCTAACACCAATTCCACATAAGTCAAAGCTAAACTTTGCTTTAAGTGAGAGCCAAGTATGGGGGTAAAAAAGACAAAATTGAAAATAGAGGCTATGGAATATTCCCACTTAAAAGTCTTACAAACTTATTCCACCCAAGCCAAGTTTGTCCTGCCCGAAATATTTTCAAGGTCTCTTTCTAGTGATCTTAAACTATTTAATTAATGTTTTTTTTCATGGCTTTCCTTGAGAAAATATCATGCATAAAGCCACACTGTCATTGTTATCACCTTGTGCAATAGAGACAAAATTAAGCGGTGCATGATAAAGATGGCAATCATGATGTGAAATAATACTTTGTCATCGTTTTCTCTTCATGCACTCAGTGTAAGTTGTTATTTTGAAATCTGCCGTTTCTACCTCAGTTAAACAAACAAACCAAAAACTCAACAAACCCCCCAAAAGGATGAAATCCACCTGGCAAGCTTCCCAGTAACAGAGAATAATTTGGGTAGTGAGAAACAATTCAATTTTTATGACATTTTTTAAGATAATCAAACCCCCAGTGTTAACCCAGCACTCCCAAGTCCATCCAAGTGTTTGGCTTTTGAATGTGTGCTCTCCTGCCTTTGTAACTCCTCTGGCATTTCAAATATCAAAAATACCCAGAAGAAACTAGTAGCTTTATTTTGTTCATGGTCAATTTGCCACAGCACTTCCTTGTCTCCCTCCCATCTCCCAAACTCTCTACCATCTCAACTCTTTGCTCAACAGGGAAGTTTAAGCATCATTATGCAGCAGCTCAGCTGGCTCACTGAAAAGATGAAAAGATGGAAATTCCTGCAGACAAGTTTGCATATGGACCCTGCCCACGGCACATGGCTTTTGTAAATAAATTGAGCTCAGATTACTATGCAGCCACCCAAGTGTATTGTATAAATATCATGGACAAACATGTTGCAAAAGTTGTTTGAGTTTTTCCTGTCTGACAGACTCTCTGAACTGATACTGAGCTGACGAAATTTTACTGAAGAGAAATAGGTTGGATGGAGGACAGGTGAACAGATAGAGAAGGTGCCCCACTGGACCTGTTCTTTGTGAACAGAGGACTTGTGGGTGATGTGATGGTTGGAGGCCACACTGGCATAGAGACCATGAAATGATAGAGGTTTTGATTCTTGGAGAATTTAAGAAGGAGGAAATCAGCAGGACAGGTACCTTGTGTTTCTGGAGGGCAGCATTTGGCCTGTTTAGGAGTCTGGCTGGCAGAGTCCCTTAGGAGGCAGTCCTGAAGGGCAAAGCAGTCCAGGAAGGCTGGATATTGTTCAACACAGAACTCTTCAAGGCACAGCTGCAGGCTGTCCACAAGTGCTGCTAAATGAGCTAGTGTGGAAGCAGACCAGCCTGGCTGAACAAAGCTTGGGCATTAGGAGAAGTGGCAGACCACTCAGCAGGACTGCAAAGATGCCCTGAGGTTATGCAGGGAGAAAATCAGAAAGCCTAACCAGAACTTAATCTGACTGCTGCCATACACGAGAGCAAACAGTGTTTCCATAACTACATTAGAAAAAAAATAAAGGGCTAAGAAGAATCTCCATCCTTTATTGGAAGGGCGGTAAACAAAGTGACGAAGGCTGAGGTACTCAATGCACTGGTGAGGCTGCGCCTCGAATTCTGTGCTCAATTCTGGATCGCTTACTACAAGAGGGACATTGAGGTGCTGGAATGGGGCCAGAGAAGGGCAATGGAGCTGGTGCAGGGTCTGGAGCCCAAGCGTGATGAGGAATGGCTGAGGGAACTGGAGGTTCAGTCTGGAGAAGAGAAGACTCAGGGGGGACCTGATTGCTTCCTACAAGTGCCTGACAGGAGGATGGAGCCAGGAGGGGCTGGGCTCTGCTCCCAAGGAACAAGGGATGGGACAAGAGGAAGCAGCCTCAAGCTACACCAAGGGAGGTTTAGATGGAGATGGGAAAACTTCTTCATGAAAAGGGTTGTCAAGCACTGGAACAGGCTGCCCAGAGAACTGGTAGCGCTACCATCACAGCAGGTATTTAAAAGACATGTAGATGTAGCATTTAGGGACATAGTTTAGTGGTGGGGGACACAGTTTAGTGATGGACTTGTTTAACTGGTTTAACTGGTTTAACAGTTGGACTGAATGATCTTAAAGTTCTTTTCCAACCTAAGCGATTCTATGATTCTGTGACTGCAAGAAGCCAATCCAAGCAGAAGGTGTGCACAGTGCACACCAGACTGCTTTTCAGAAAGACAAAAAGTGGGGTTGTCCTAAGGATCAGTCACCTCAGATGCTGCAATAAAAAGGAAAGAGACATGAGGGAAAATCTCTTTTGGTGACAGCAGGTTCCCATGAGCTGAAAGTGGTGCCTGCTGGCAAAAAATGTTAGCTTGGGATCCCAGCAGGAAACACTCAAGAGCTTGCAGTGGCTAAAAGCTTCTGGTTTTGTAAACAAAAGCTATTTTGCTATCCAAATAGGGTTTTGCAAGTGCTTGCAGCTCTAATATAAAGATATAATCTATAAAGAATAAACAGTGGGTAGATGTAAATACCAAAAGCTCACCTGTTTTTCCACTTAAATAATTAAACTGTATCTTATTGACTAATGAAGTTATTTAAATACATCACAGTAACATTCTAGCCAGCATATGCAACTGTTTTTTGCCTGAAGTGACATGTTCACAGCAGTAGATTCTATTATTTCTTTATAAAATCTGTTCTGTCATTTCTGCAAGAGTTATTTTTAGTTGACAGATAACGTGGTGAAAAAAAATACGCGCATGCAAAGCTTCAAATGAAATTAATAGTGACTCATCAATGTGAAACTGCGCTTAGAACAAGCAGATTCAACGAAATACCAGTTACAATGGTGCCTTTCCTTAGGAAATAAAAATACTGGACCTTAGCAAATAAAAATACTTCTTCAGCAAATAAAAATATTGGACCAAATATTTTCAAGTTAAATGCAAAACTGCCAAAAGTGCCATGGTGTGTGTGGCTTACATGTGTGAGATTAGAATTGCCTGGTAGGTAGGAAAACCATTTCCTAAGGAGTGTCATCGTACATTTGCATATTACCCACAAATTTAAGATTCCAATTTGTTTATCAAAAAATGAGATAAGAAAGCTGATTTTCACTGTGCACCTGAATTAGAAAACTGGCCACTGTGTCTGCTAGTATTGGTAGACAGAGCAGACAGATCCTTAGTAGACAGAGAATGGTAAAGGAGAAAAAGTTAGTTTTCTGTCCATATAACTAATTTCTTTACTGCAGTATTTCTTTTCATCACCCTATTGTTATTTTATTACATTATCTTCCTTGCTTTCATTAGCCACATTACAAAACATGAAAAAATTAATTAGGGAAAGGATGACATTCAACTTTCTATGTATCAGACTTCTTTTATTAGGTATTAGGTATTAGGCCATTTATCTTTGTACTTTCTGTGAATCCCACGATTTTGCAAGACCTCCAGGAACACAGAAGGCCACCTTTCTCAAAATAAGTGTCTTACCATAGAAGATATACCAGCACTTTGATACAGCCTGGCAAAACATTTTTCATCAGTTCAATCTCAATGCAACAATCTGGACATCTGCCTGGTGAATAATCCAGATCTCTTCAGTTCCACAGCATGATTCCTACTTACAGAATCAAAGAACAGCGTTGAGGAAACCGGAGACATCCTTGTACTGTTTCTACACCCCTAAAAAAAAAAAAAAGAAAAAAAAAAGAAAGAAAAAAGGAAAAAGAAAGAAAAGAAATAAATTGCAAAAATTTCCCACTGGTAAACCTTTTTCTGTACATTCTGCTTGCGGACTGCATGTATGAGGGGCTACTGGTGAAATTCACCATGCTTCATGGCTTCTTCAGGATTGAATCAATTTGATTACTACTGGAAAAGGGAGACTTCACGATTTTATTTTCCCTGGTACAATTTATGCTTTCCCAGTGCACTAGGAAAATATGGAAGAATGATCTGAGAGAAACTGAAGGCATTTACAGTGCCCTTAAAGATTTTAGGGGAAGACTGAAGTAACAGACAAATTGCTTTGGAATCCCAAGAGTCCAAGATAGGTTTAACTCCCCACAAATACACACAACAGAGTGTTCATTAACCTTTTAAGTGTAACAGATTGTAGAAAATAAAGCAACGTTATTTTGGATCTACATAGAAACAAAAGTGGGGAAGCACTTATATTTGTCTTCTCAATGGCTCTGCTCATTTCTACAATACCAGGAACTTGANAGAGTCCAAGATAGGTTTAACTCCCCACAAATACACACAACAGAGTGTTCATTAACCTTTTAAGTGTAACAGATTGTAGAAAATAAAGCAACGTTATTTAACAAAAGCATAGAAACACTTATATTTGTCTTCTCAATGGCTCTGCTCATTTCTACAATACCAGGAACTTGAGATTCCTACTTTGTAATAGGCTATGATCTACCAAAATACAGATTACAGAGATCATAAAGGCCTACAATACTATTAGTGGGGTAAACGAATGCTCCCTACTTATACAGGCTATCTAGATAGGCTGACACTCACATTCCTGCTCATGATTTGAAGCATTCACAGTTAACATAACAAATATGCAACACAGACTCTTCTGATGAGATATGTGAGATCTCCCATATTATAGAGAAGTATTATAAAGATTTATTATTAATATTAGGGATTTTCAATTGAATGAGAGTTGGTTTCATAGACATGTAGAAAGCTTGTTGTGACACACACATACCAGCCGTCCCCCCCCCTTTCCCCACCCCTCCCAGGAAATGCAAAATTTAAATGCTTATTTTGGTTCATTACTTTATAAAATACGAATTGTTTTTCAAAGTGACCTAAGAAAATCTAAGATATTTCTCCCTTCTGTCACAAAGGGCCAAATCTGAAGCTCTAAAGGAGCTGATCCACTTTAAAATGAAATACACAAATACTTTTAAGATGGGCCTGGATATTCAGCTCTTACAAGTTTTCTCTTGTTTCAGATTTCTGCCATACAGGAATATTTCATGTTTTATCCTGAGTTTGTTTGTTTAAAGGTACATAACATTAGTTTTTGCAGTTTTTCTCTTTGTATGAATCTCAAATTTTTCTTTTATCAAAATGTACTTTTAAGCTCCATGGTGTGGTCAGCATTCAGGAGGGAAGGGACAGGATCCAGAAGGACCTTGACACACTTGAGAGGCGGCCAATGCCAACCTCATGAATTTCAACAAAGCCAGATGCATGGTCCTACACCTGGGTCAGGGCAATCCCTAAAAGGATGCTGGGGAGGGGCTGTAGTGACAGGACAAGCAGTGATAGGTCCAAACTAAGACAGAAAGTTCAGGTTAGATATAAGGAAGAAGTTCTTCCTTGTGAGGGTGGTGAGTAACTGGCACAGGTTGCCCAAAGTGGTAAGTGCTCCATCCCTGGCAGTGTTCAAGGCCAGGTTGAGCAGAGACTTTGGCAACATAATCTAATGTGAGGTGTCCCTGCCCATGGCAGCGGGACTGAAACCGGATGATTTTGAGGTCCTTTGCAACCCAAATCATTCTGTGATTCTATGATTAAAAAAAACCCCGACAACCCAAACCACAACATAAACAAACAGAAAAAAAACCAAAACCAAAACCAAGCTAACAAAACAAATCCCAAACCAAACTAAACAAAAAAACCCAAAACCCACAAAACAAAAGGAACCTTAATCCACATAAAAAACCCTCAAACCTCCCAAACATACAACCCCCCCCCCAACCAACCAAACAGAAAACAAAATACCCAAAACACAAAACTATCAAAGCAGGAGTCTGCTAAGAGTCACAGGACAGCTCAGACCTAATTTGAAAAGCAAACCGACTCATATAAATTTATTTTTTATGAGTTCATTTCTATTCTACAAAATCTCTTGACTGTAATGTTAGACGCAATGAGATACAATACGTTATCATATCAGCAAGGAGTGGTTTAAAGGTCTTCATTCCCATCTGTAAGGAAAAAAGTACTTGAGTTTAAAAAGATACAAATGACACAAGAAACTTTTGCAATGGAGATACTTTCCTATGTCTATATTCCATTTGTCTATATTCCATTTGTCTATATTCTACGCTAGTACAGCCCTGAATACAGCTGGCCTCTTTTGCCACACAGGCAGACTGCTGACTCAATTTATTGTCCAACAGGACAGTTCTGCATGTCTGGTTTTCCAGCCTGTGGTACTTGGCCTCAGCTTTTGCATGGGGTTATTCTGTCACAAATGCAGGACTTAGCATTCACTGTTGCTAAATTTCATGGGGTTTCTATCATAGCACATCTCCAGATTGCTAGGAGTAAGAGCATTGCTCTGTTGTGTAACTACCACCCTGGATTCAGTACTACTCACAAACTTGCAGAAAGCAAGTTCCACTTATTCTCATCATCCAAGCACTAGCCTGACTGCTGAAGATGCTGCTGCTAGTAGATAGCTGCCAAATTTGTATTTAGAAGTCCAGCTTGTTTTCCACATACCCTGTGGTCATTAATCCAAACATATCTAACTATCTTGGCTATAAGGATGCACCTTGTAAAAAAGTCTTGATGAAGTCAAGAAAAACATCATGAGAGTAAGTAAACTCACAACAGAACGCCACCAGGTTGATCAGGCACAATTTGCACTTGCTAGGCTGGCTTCTTGTTCCTGCTGTGTGTGGCCTGTACCTTTCCAAATCCTCTTCCTTGTCCTAAAGAGGGGGGTGTTTTCCTTCTNAAACATCATGAGAGCAAGTAAACTCACAACAGAACGCCACCAGGTTGATCAGGCACAATTTGCACTTGCTAGGCTGGCTTCTTGTTCCTGCTGTGTGTGGCCTGTACCTTTCCAAATCCTCTTCCTTGTCCTTCTAAAGAGGGGAATGTTTTCCTTTTTTTTTTTTTTCCCAGTTATTGGGATCCAACCCCAACCGCTGTAAACTTTCTACTACCAAGAAGTATATAATTATACATATTATGCATAATTATTATTATGCATGCAAAATAACCTAAAAAGTACACTCTACCTTAAAGAAAGAAATCTATTTGCGTAACTTGACACACTGTGATTCCAGAATCCAGTTAGCACTCATATATTGTTCATATATCACATATATTGTTCATTTTCTCCCGTTTTTCTTAACTTGATTTGTAGCTGCCAGTTCTCATGATGCTTTTCTCCCTGCTCCCTCTCATTTTTATAATTTTTCTGGACAGCTGGTAAGCAGACAGAAAAGCTATTTCTCGTATCTCAGTACTATGTCTGAGTGACCACTGTGTATGCAATGAAATTTCCCCAGGGCTTTACAGAACTACAAATTTCACTCCCAAATTTTTCTAATCATCGTTACTTCTTATATAAACACCTCAAACAGAAGACAGGCTCTTAGGCACATTATCAGAGAGGAGAAAACACATATTCTGCTGAAATGTATTTTTCAGTCCTCAACAGTTTCTCATTTGCAACCTCTGTATTTCCTTGAACTGTTTGGATTCACTTTGGTCCAACACACAGAAAAAAATGAAACTAATGAGCTAAAACACTTGGCTGATATCTAATACTCTGACAGTTAATGGCGTTTATTTATATGTATGCTTATTACAAACCCTCCCAGCAAACATAACTTCTAACAATTTTTTGCAATCTTTTGCATGCCAGGTGACTGCAGATATGAATTAATACTGTGGTGTCACAACTTTCTCAAAAACAGGAAGAGAAGGAGGCTACCAGACACCCATTTGTGGCTTTATGAATCAAACCGTGAGTGGCTTTATGAATCAAACCTGACACTGCACTTAGACTTACAGAGAAAGACAATGTGTTTGTCAGACAAATGATTTAATATATTAACTGCAGCTCTTACCATTCAGTAGGCAGGCAACCAGCTAAAGTGTGTGGATATACACACTAAACAGTACTTTCTAAACATACACTTAAGCCAGTGGCTATTTAGGGCACATACCCTAGTATAATCAAAAAAGGTCCAAACCCCACGTTGTCTTAATAGACTAAGCAAATTTAACTTTATTATTTTACATCCTGACTGGCTATCCTAAACATGCAAGACATTTATCATCACTTAACAATGGTGTGAAAGACTGGGTGAATTCAGTTAACAGGCTTGGAGCAACCTGATCTACTGGAAAGTAACATTTTACGACACGGACACATAGTATATTGCATGTCCATCATTATCAAACAAACAACATTTTGAAATCATTTGGGATAAATACATGAGTATCACAGACAGACTGTATCAAACGAGTTGTATATGGGGCCCCAAGTCCAAGGTACGTCATTGTTCGCCTGGTATCTTTGATAAGAGCATACGAGAGACCTTCCCAGCACAGGTCTTGATCCGGCACATACATCTCCTTTTCTGGATCCCTAGGCCCCAGGTCAAAAGGACCATCCAGGTCATCATCAGAAGTATCATGCGGCAGAACCACAGGAGCAACAATAGCAGACTGATTTTTTGATCTCAGGGCAGAGTCTGGCAAAGAGGGCAGTGGTAAGGGAGCCAAAGGCGCCACTTCTGCCCCCTGTTCTTGTGAGCCAGCTTGAAGTTTTAAAGTTTCAGAAATAACTCGCCATGGGCTCAATAAAGGGGTGGCAATTTTATCATTGTTTGTAGCAAAGTCCCACAAATTAACACCAATTTTGTCCCAAATCTCCGGGGTGTAAATATTAGTGGAATTAATAGATGGATCGACTTTTGATGCCCAGAGCAGGATACATTTTAATTCTTCCTTGTCAACTTTTTTCCATACTGATTAAGAATTACAGCAAAAACTTCTAGAAGATTTCCTTGCTCTTTTGTTGACCCCATAGTTCTCAGCTGCTTATCCCCATTCTGCAAGAGGCAATCCATATGGTTTGAATTAGCTTCCTTTCAGCATATACCTTTGCTTATTTTCAATGATCAGTTCAGCTGAGCCACGCCATCGGATCAACAACTACTCAGTTTTCGTGCCCCACGTGTTGGGCGCCATTTGTGGCATTTCATGACACAGACTCAAATTGATGCAGAGACTCAAATCCCTGTTTATTACCACCTGGCCTTTTTATCCCCTTGTTAGGCACCTTCCCAAACTGCACGTACATACAATGTTCAATCTCATTGGCCCCTGTAAAACTCTTCAGGTAAATAGTCCAATCACATTGTTGCAGACCCTCTCACAAACCCCGCATCCTTTGGCCTTCAATGTCCCAGCTCATCGCCCCAGGGCTTGTCAAAGCACCAAGGCCTCAGAGCTCATTCCCAAACTGTTCTTCATGCAAATCTCATTGCCTTCACTCCCCGCACTGAAAGGTGTCCCTGCCTGTGGCAGGGGGTTGGGACTTGATGAGCTTTAAGATCCCTTCTAACCCAGACCTGTCTGTGATTCAAGGAGTTCAGACATGGGACTACATCTTTAGAAGTCTTCTCAGTCTCTCTGTGCTAACTTGATTAAGCTAACACAGTAGCAACTCACTCAGAGTTGCTGAGATGTACCCTCTGTGAATTAATATAGCGAGTTCTAAATTTAACATCTCAATGGGAGTGGAAAGAAGATAGAGGCTAAAAACCTCTGAATACAAATCACATTTAAAAGCCCCCATACAATACTCATCACCCCTCAGTGCTTTAGAGATACTCAAGTAAAATAACAACAGGCAAATTATATAGCACAACGGGTTAGTTGTTTTAATGTAGCAAGATCACAGATGACCTGAGTAAGTAATGTGGAGGACTGCACTCCCTTCCTATTCCCATACACTATAATCTACAAAGATGTGATCAATCGAGACTTGGAAATAAAAACCCTTTCACCTCTTTGCAGTGAATACCAGCTTTTTGAAAGGTGATAAAAAACATCTCCCCCATTTCTTATTAATGACACATTCATATTCTGAATTTAGGAAGTTGTGGTATCTGTGACCTCCCACAGGTCATTTGTAACTACGTCTCCTATGAGTTATGAGCTCTTGCCATCCATGGACTAACTTTAATCTGGTGACAGTAATGAAACAAATATGCATTAGCTTCATGTCTCTGAAATTGTAATGCCCCAAGTGAATCCTTGACATTTACTATTTGCAATTTCTCCTCATGTAAAATGCAGCGTAAAAAACAACTGAAATGCATGAATGTGTTGGCAAGTTATTGCAATTTCTTACTGACTAATTAAAGTAAAACACAGTCTTTTCCAATTCATTCAAAGAATAAAATTACCACATATAAAAGATGCCTTATCCTATAATACTATGTTCTATGACGTTGACCCATGTCTTTTGTCATTTGTTTTTAGTTTTGCTACAACTATTGAGAAGGTTTCCAGCTGACATTTGTTTTGATAATCATAACTCTACAAGCTACTGATTAATGTGGGACTGCCCTTCACTTTGAGTACATCAGCTTAAGATCTACTTGCCTCAGCACAGGGACACTTGCACAGGTCCTCTCCTCCCATACAAATCTCTGTAGGATTCTTTTCCCAGACTTGTTGCCATTTCTCCAGAGAAGCAGATGAAAACACTATGGTTCAATCTCAGGATGGCAGCAGACAGCATAGTACTAGGAAAGGCCAAAAATACCTGAGGCACAAGGTCCCTCACCATTGTAGTAGGGTGGAAGGGGTCTGGACTATCCCATCTATAAGCCCCAGGGTTAGTCTGATAGATTAACAATACTATCCATCCCATCATATTTGTAAAACAGTCAAGATTGCTTTGGTCAAAGTGTACCACCAGGGTAAATAACCAACAGCAGCAACAAGCAGAAAAAAAGTATTTGCAGACCCGGCTATGTCAGTGACAAAGTATATATTTGAGAAAACAAAAGCATGTCTGTGAGGCATTAAGTAAGACTTCTGTAGTGATGAGCAATTAATTACACATTCTCTAGCAACATTTTCAAAGATGTAGCAAACTTTTAGAAACCCAAATCTCAGCATTAAAACACAGATTTTTCGTAGTTTTATCAGGGCTAAATAATTTCTTCACAAAATTCAGCCTTTTTTTTTTTTAAATACACTACTTCTAAAATGGTTCATTTCTGGTTTGACATAAGAAAGTTTCAGTACCCTTTTTTAGAACTGGGAAATAATTCCTTCCTCACTTTCACTGATAATAAGAAGTATCAACCTAAAGCTAATACAAGTAGGACTGAAACTGGGTCTATGAAACTCAAGCCAGAAAAACATTCTTCCTATATATTTAGGTATGTAGAAACTTTCCACCACAAGAAGCTTAGAAGGTCCAAATTCTAAGGTAGAGTCCCAACTAAGACCTTAAGTCTCCATGGTAGAGTTGGGGGAGAAAACTTAGTCCCACTCTGGGCTTGGAAATATGGAATATACTCCAGCCATAATTTATTCCACTGTGATAAGGGCTAAAGAAAGATTATGTGCACACATACTTCTAATAAAAATAACTCCAATGATGAGCATTAAATAAATAACCAGTTAAAATTTCAGTGCAGGTTCTGGCTTACAAAAGTTAGAAAGCCAAATATTAATTCCCTTAAGGCACCTGGAAAACACAAACTTCCCTTCCCCCAGGACATAATCTGATTTAGCTTTATTGGTGACACTGAAAAAAAAACCAAACAAGTAAACAAAAAGTCTTGTTTTTTTACCAAAGGAATTTGAAATTCATTATCCATATCAAGAGATGATGCATTTATAGCACAGCATCAAGACAAACATTCTTCTGTTAAAAATTGTTCTGAAAATGCGAAGTTTAAGAAGGAATAAGATACCCACAAAGATAAGATCTTTAATATACTTGTAAAAACATCAACTCATGTACCTCTAAGTAATATGAAATGTATCCAGCAAGAGGAAAAAGACAAATATTAAATTTGATTTAGCACAGGGACACAAATCGGTATATTGCCCTTACCGTCAAAGCAGAAAGGGTGGTTTCCTTAGGAGGCAACTTAAAACAGTAGTCTGCCTCATTTAGCTGTTCTCAAGTGCTTAAGAGTGTGTACGTAAAGTCTCCAACAACTGCAGAAGACACTGATACACCTACTAGTCTCAACTTTAAAAGTCAGACTTGAATGCGTTCAGAAATTACATGCCCTGGTCTTTTATTAGGCCTTACTGGTTGCACTCAACTTTCAGGACAACTCAACCCACTGCATTTAGTGAGTTTTTTCACACGCAGGATTGTGATCTGGCTGTGGGTGCTCTTTATTTCCGATTATTGATATAAATTGAGATAAATGCAGTAGCTTAACCCCAAGGATATTGCATTTTTGTTACATGGGAACAACTCATTGCAACTCATAAACATGCTATCTCAGAATTCCCTAAATAGGAGCAGAGTATCTACCTACAGTGACTCCAAAGAAATCCTTAAAGTCTATTGAGTAAACAACCCTTATTTTGAAAATCCTTATATTATAATATGCAGTTTAAAAAACAGAATCTGATTTTGTCTGCTGATCTGTAATGGGTCCTCAGGAAATAACATGTATCTTGTAAAGTCTCTTTATGTATAATTATGTGATGACTAGTGAATTGATGTTAAAATATAAAACGGATATATACAAAATATCATCAATCTACAATTACATAGGCAATTGCAGTGTCCAATTCTAGACCACCTGTCAGCAATTATGAAGTATTTCTCAGCTTACACAAAATAATACAGAATTGTTAATACCTCCAACCATTCCCCTGTGCATTCTATTTGGGCCAAGCTATTTATCATAATTCAGGCAAAACTCTTCAGCAGGGAGTATAAGATCATAACACTTCTTCATGAAGTGCAAAAACTTACCCCTGTCCTAATTCCACATGAAAAGCCACATAGAGTAGGACATTTATTATGTAATACCACTGTATGATACTTACACAGTCAATCAATAATTTTGAACATACATTGCAATACCTGTGCTGTTTATATCAGTGGCAGCCATCTAAACTGAACGCTACAGAGAGCCATTATTTGCAGGCCCACAGCTATCCACTCCTGCATACCATTCTCTCTTTCCAGGCAACAAATACAAGCTTGGAAGGAAAGTAGTAGTCTGAGGATTACAGACGTCTAGAAACTGGAAAGATTAGTTATTGATTTCTATAAATACTATGTTCTCAAAGAATTTTTTAGAAAAGACTGCAAGATATGACACACTATGGAAAAGTAGTTCATGGGGCTTCGGTTAACAGTAGAGTTAGCTCAATATAGTCATCCCATATTAAAGTACACACATGCTGCAGAGAAAAATGACAAGATACCCTGTGTCTAATAAAAAAGGCCTACATATGCCAAAAGAAATAAAAAGTTGAAATATGAAGAACCATTTGACACAAATGTTCCACAATTAGAAAGTAGATAATGTTTGGCACTCTTCTGCAGGTACAATACTACATGGCACTATCACTTGACAATTAAGGGACTATTTAAGCCCTATTTCAGATATTCAAAACAGAGACTTTCCCCTTTTTTAATGAGGAGAGCTTCGCAAAATCATTATGGTTGTGTACTTCAACAGAAATATTTTAGCATAATTTAAATATGTGACAGGACTTTGGAGTGAGCTTTTTAAGGACCTTGCAGGGCAGTCACAGAACCCTACAGAAACCCCAAAGAAACCTTTGTGTAGGATACTAGAAGTGTAAAATACCCTTTAAGATAACTCGGGAAACATATAGTAAACAAGGGGATAATTACATGACACTAAATACATACAGTGCTATCACAACTATCTTATTCGTTTAAATATAGGATGTTGTAATATAATAGCAACGATGGCATGTCACCATTCAGCCCTGCAACTGAAGGATATTGAGCATCTCTCAGATAAGGGAAGAAACCAGTGACAGAGAAAGGCTGGTTGACTACAAACTTTGGCTCCCCTATATTCTGGACCATAAAATCTGCCTACAGGTTAGGAATTCCCCATCCCTCTGGGAGAGGGGAGGAGGAAGAAGAGGGTGAGTGAGTGAGCAGCTGCGTGGTTCCAAGTTACTGGCTGGGCTTAAACCACAACAGTATATAATATATATTCTGTATTATATATTTTTAGAAATATTGTAATCATATATAATTATGTATTGATTTTATGATTCTGTAAGAGACAAGTCTGTAAAATAAGAGAAGCATCATTAGGATGTGCTATTGTATATCACTCCATGAGGACATTTAAAACCCTTACTGGGTCACTGAGTGGGAGTAAAAAGAATCATAGTATCACAGAATGGTTTGGGTTGTAAAGGACCTGAAAGCCATACAGTTCCAACCCTCCGCCATGGGTAGAGACTATTCACATTACACCATGTCGCCCAGGGCTCTGTCTAACTTGGCCTGTAGCACATAACATGACAGTGGACTTTTTTAAAACATTAAAGGTGGGGAGAGGGTATAATCACAAACCACACCACAAACATTAGACTTACACTACCATCTTTCTAGGTATCTTCCAAACAAACACTGCAGCTTTAAAATTTATTTAAAAGTCTACATTCCACCTTATATTTAAGATATCACAGAGAAAAATATAATACTTGCAATATTATACAGTTGTAAAACACTGTCCCTTAAATAATATCCACTACAGAGCTAGGTATATTTTTCTGATAGAAATAATCCTTGCTGTTTTCTAAGGAAATAAACAGAGGAGGTGTAGGATTCACTGAGTTACTTTCGTGGTTAAGTAAAACTTCTTTGACACATGCCCCACACAGAACAGTAGCTACTGAACCTCCATCTTCTATGAAATGAGGGTTGAGCTAACATAAAATTAAAATGGGATAAATACAAGACAGACAATTTTGCTGACTGAGCTAACTAGAGGTCTTCTATTGTATCTATTCATAAAGCACCATGTTTTCTAAAATGTAAGTATAAACACAGTTATAGAAATTAGACATCCACCTCGTGATTTAAGAGAGGAGAAGTACTCAGACTAATGGCAAGAAGTGTTTAGACCCTGATATACAATTTTTCATTACAAGGTCAACTTTCCTGTTTTCTGCTTCTGCCAGAACTTGGATTTGTTTAGCTACTCTATTTCTCTTCCTTTTATTTGTCATTCAGAATCCATTTCACTGGCCATCTTATGTGGTATCATAAGTAGAGCTAAAGATAAAAAAAATCTTTTTCAACCCTCTCAAAATAGCATGAAGAACTGCAAAGAATTTAATTAAACTGTGGGACTTGATATATTACTTCTTTTTATGTATCTAATGGATACATCTATATGTAAACTAGCAAAAAAAAATACAATATGTGTGACAGGATTATTTTATTAGTGACTTCCTCCCAAGTGTTCCAAGCCTTATGAATCATGGGAAAATAAGAGAAAGGCATGTTTTACAAATTTTATCATGCTCTACATATAAAAAGGAAATAAATCAGAAAAGACTGTCTCATTTGGATTCAGTTGATCTCAATCCAGTAGTTAAACTGTCTGGAATTACTCATCTAAGGAATAAAATTAGCAAGCACTGACCTATCCATATGGATAGTAGATGAACAAGAAAAGAAATACCAGTGCAACTTTGTACTCCCACTACCCTCCCATCTTTTTAAAACCAATTACTTCTAACATTGCACATCAATGTAACAGCTTCCAGTTGAAATAAAATACATGTCTCTTCCTCCTCATGGACTCCTTTATTTCAGTTTCTTGATACAAAATTAGAATTCCATGGGTTTGGACAGTCTTGA
Organism: Agapornis roseicollis; assembly: GCA_002631895.1. NCBI lineage: Eukaryota > Metazoa > Chordata > Aves > Psittaciformes > Psittacidae > Agapornis > Agapornis roseicollis. Next base: position 4,458 of record NDXB01003345.1, on the reverse strand, counting down.
TTTCATTGGCAGTTTTATAGACTTACCTGGAGCTTTTCTGGGGGGTGAGAAATGGCTGATAAATCATCAGTAAATAAATAGGAATAGCTCTTTTTCTTTGTTTTGCATCCTTAAATGTCTCAATACAATAAGCTTCAAGGTCCTAACACTACTGCACTGAAACAAAAAGGTCATTTTCAGTTTGTGGTTTCTTCCACCCTGCCCCCGACCTCTTCATGCCTACATAGAGGACTAAGTACTGACATGGTTTGCACTGAGATTTAAGACAAAAAACAAACAGACTTTAGGAACACAGTATAGTTATTCTTCAAAATAAAAAATTAAATTCAGGCACATACAGATAATACAGCATGAAACATCACAGCATTAGTTTTGGATGCCTTTTTCTTGCTTTACAATGTAAAAAAATAATAATAATCTGCCCTAAACTTGAAACAAAGTTTTATCCAGTATTTGCATATTATATTTTTCATTTCAAGAGATTCCTTTCATCCTATCTGTTGAGGCAACAGACAACCTACACTATCAGAACAATATCCCTGCTACAAACATATTCTCTTGCATTTTATAACATAAGTGGAAGTATGTCATTAAAAAAAAAGCTTTGTTCCAGCTATATTTACACATACCTTCAAACCATGCACTGAACGGATTTTAAGAGAACAAAAACCTTTAAACAATTCAAAGAATACAACACTTAATAGATTAATAAAAATAATCAACATTTAAAAATTTTCAAGACTCGCATACAAGCATCACTCCTCCTAACTGTGATACTTTGAGGTTTCGAAAGCTTTCTCTCTTGCTGCTCACCATATTTTCCATTGGGAAGGGATTTCTTACATGTCCAGTCATAGATAACAGTTACCACTGTTAACTGGTAACCCTGAGAAGAATACCTAAGGTAACAGACATCACCAGCTCTACAACTTACATTTTTTCTGATATTTTCTATCATGCAACCTTGTTTCTGGAATTTTAATTTCACAGTCTGGGTTAATATTTTCTGTGTTAAATACCTGCACCTGGCTCCAATGTCTCTTTTAATTTTATGCAAAATTGTTTTTAAACCCTGAAATAGCTGTTTGATAAAACAACGCTAACAAGGAAACAAGCCATTGATCCATAGAAGATTTTAGTATTTAAGATAAAAGTGACATGCCACTTGCACAAGGCAACCTAAAGCAAGGCTCATAAACCACAGTAATCCCAGCATCATCTTCCAGCAGATTTCTGCTGGTTCTAATCCTGTTTCTACTACTTCAACTCTAAGTTTTGTATTGTTTGCAGTCAATAAGAATAAATTTACAAAAGCAGATACAGCTGTACCTTAAGTTTAACTCGTATATTTTCCTTTTTGTCCTGCACATGCAATAATCACAGCTTCTTGCTAGACAAAGTGCTATTTTCATGGGAAGAAACAAGCTTGAAAATGTCCTGATGCACAAATATACATACAAGTTTCACTTTACCAGTTTGACAAAATCCCATTCTAGCAGGGATTAATAATATTAGAATTAAGAAAATCTCAAAAAAAAAAAAAAAATCTCCAGCTTTTAAAATATGATTAGAATGGTCATATACACGCACAAACACAAAAGTTACCATTTTCTTGACTTTTTTAAGCAGAAAAAGTCCAATAAGGTATTAAAAATGAAAAGCAGTCATTTTCAGGATCAGAGGAAAAACTTCTATGTAGTGATAACAAATCAAAAGCTTCTGAGCCACAGTCCCTCGTATCTAGGTAACAACAGATCCTGGCATCTGCCTTTCCTTATTTATTTGCATGATTAACAAATAGATATCTGAGTGCCTTAATCCCCAAGACATATACCCACCTACCACTACTAATTGACTGATTTTCTGTGCCCACGCATGATACAAATCTGAGGATAAATAGTGATAACAAATAGCATATTTGGAGAACTTGTAAAATCTTCAATACATAACCTGAACTGTGAGCTGGAAACTCATTGGATTATCATAATTTAAATAATCATTAGAAAGCTTCCATAAAACATTAAAGCTCTTTCTGTTTTGATTAAAATCATACTTTGATATTATTCTAAAGCTAGGATTTGCCTTTTCTGAAGGACATTCACTCCAGGTCAGAAAATTCCTAGTTTCACAGCACTCAAGTAGTTACATACTGATGACTAACAAATTTTATATTATTGTTTTCAATTCCTTTTAGGCTTCAAATTCTGAACCCGATCAGCCTTCAACACAGCTCCTTAGGTGCTTTGAACACATAAACCTGCAGCACAAGATGGTCCATGTATTATTGTCTTACAAGTGGAGGTTTTCAAATCTCTGGCAGAACCATTACCACTAATGGTTCATATAGAGCAAGGCTGTACTTATCTTTCTCTTCCTTTTAATAATGTTTTTCTTACATATTTTCCCAATTTCCACCTAGAATCTGCTACTGAAAGGGTTTAGGTCCCCATCTCCCCCTTTAAATTATTTCAGTCCTAACCTAAATTAACCCTTCACTCACTTCAGAGGGAAAACAAAACCAAAACCATGACAAACACCCCACACAAAAATACCAAACCCCACCCCCACACACTCCATGTGATAGTCTTCCTGTGCTAGTTTTTAATGTGTCTGTTCCACCTGTGAAGAATAAAACTGATAGTTCCATGTGGTTTTTTTTCCCATGAGACTCCAGTGAACAATTCCCGAATTTTAGGGGACTTTGTTTCCAAAGACCTGGGAATCTGAAATGACTTTACTATGGTCTCCAGCTTGCAGTGTCCAGTGTAAAGGGCTGTACTATGACAAGGAAAACCATATGAGAAAGATTTTAAATATGCAAATACAAAAATTGATCTTACAAACCAGCTAAGGATATTACATAACACATATTATAAGCTACTGCTTGCAGTAACTGTCTGTCATGGTTTAAAACCAGTTTCTACTTCCCCCCCCCCCCTTTTTTTGCTCCCCCCACTCCTTCCTCCCCGCTCCCAGAGGGATGGAGAGGAGAATTGGAGGAATGTAACTCTCACAGGTTGAGATAAGAGCAGCCCAGTAACTAAGGTATAACACAAACCACTATTGCTACCACCAATAATAACAAGGGAAGAGAGTATGATACCACCCGTCGAAAACAAGCTCGACCAGGAAGTGTGTGTCCTTCCGGGTAACTCCCCATTACCTCCCTGGGCAAGATGTGCTGTGCTATGGAATACCTCTTTGGCTACCTTTGGTCAGGTGTCCTGTCCCTGCTTCCCCTTAGCCTCCCCTCCTCCCTGGCAGAGCAGGAGACTCAGAAAGTCCTTGGTCAGAATAAACAACAACTTAGCAACAACTAAAAACATCGATGTTATCAGCTCTGTTCCCAGGCCGAAAGTCAAAACAAAACTGCATCAGCTACTAAGAAGGAGAAAAAATTGACTGCTACTGCTGAACCCAGGACACTGTCTTTAAGCCATTTCACAGGGGAAGCCGGTGTCTGCAAAGTTTAGTGTCTATTTACAGCTGCAGTACCCATCCAGGTTCATTAACTTATGACCAAATATTAGTCTGCTTTCTTGTTCAAGATGGTCACTTACCCTATCAACATAATGAAGTACAAGCATATTTTAAAAAAGTGTTTTCAACTATGACTCCATCCAAAGCTGAACAGTCTTATAATTGCCTACAAAGGGTTTGAATCTCGCCCTTGCTCTCAACACACAACTCTATCCTATTTAGCGCGACATTTCACAACAGTGTTTCAAAGGAGATCAGCACTAAAAAATATTGCTTAGCCATGCTTTCTTGCCTCATCTTCCACATCATTCTTACTCAATTTCCCCTATCTAGTTAAAAATAAAATTACTAAAACCTGATAAATAACTCAGATCTTTTGCCATCTATTTTCCCCCACACTTCTGTACAATTGCAAATGTTTCCTACTGAGTCCTAGCTCCAACCAGCAACATTACTATTATGTTATAAGAAGCCTTGTGTGACCTAACTTGTTCCAAGACTGAAGGAATCTACTCATCACCCATCAACTAGGTGTTTGTCTTGCAATCATTTTATTATGGCAGCATAACTTTCCATAGTCTCACCCTCATGTTATTTTGGAAAATCAGGAATGTTGTAGTGAATATAGTGATCACCTATTTTAACTATGAATTTCTAGTCTTCAAGGTGACAAAGCCTCTCTAGACATTACAACCCCAAAGTTACTTGAACAGTACTACTGATTATGTATTCAGATTTTAATCTATGTTAAAGATGGTGAATGGGATTAAGTGTGCCTTCAGCAAATTTGCCGACGACACCAAGCTGTGTGGTTGGGTGGATCCGCTGGAGGGAAGGAATGCCATCCAGAGGGACCTTGGCACGCTTGTGAGCTGGGCTGATGCCAACCTCATGAAGTTCAACCATGACAAGTGTAAGGTCCTACACCTGGGTCGGAGCAATCCCAAGCACAGCTCCAGGTTGGGCAAAGAGGAGATT
>NDXB01003344.1:5176-17997 GCA_002631895.1 Agapornis roseicollis | reverse complement strand
AGTTTATTTTTTTTTTTTTTTTTTTTTTTTTTTTTTTTTAATGTTTTAGTCATTTACTTGATAATTGACAGGTTTTAACATCTATAGAGTCACTGTAAGATGGGCAATCACACACCAAAGGGATGTACATGAAGCCAAAAGGTAAGGAAAACTGCAGTTGCATTTTATCTGATGAGTATGGGTTATACTTCCAGAAGACTATGAAAAACTTTTTACTTGTGTTTTTGTCTTCAACTTAATGCATTTTGAACTAACACAACTCAAGAAGTTCTCTCTATTCTTCTCTAACTCAGCATAGAACAGAACGGTCAATTGTACCTTTTTTCAAAGTACATCACTTTAGGTAGTCAAGGAGGCAAATGTCACCTTAATCTTCCCAAGCATTTCCTGATCACTTTTTCAAGTTCACTAAAATCCTGAAGAGCAGAATAACTTTTATTACCCACTTCTGTTTTTAAGAGGCACTGGGAACCTAAATTTCCTTGAGAATCTAGTTACTGTTATTGTCAGTTCCTGAAGGAATGAGGACACACTTGTTAAAAAACTGTTCAGCTAATTTGACATGCGTTTGCTAGACAACTTGTAACATAACTTATTTTCTTCTATGTGATGCTAAAATACATTTAACATATTTTTCTCTTGTGAATTCTGGTATTAATATACACAACAGAATTTTACACCTGAAAAGATTTTCTCAGAACTGAAGTGACAGATGTTAACATTTTTTATCTTCTACAGAAAAAAAAAAGCATTTGTTGGCATGCAAGTAATCTAATTTTGGGGCTACAGAGATAAATCTCATCTGTATCAGTGTAACAGGAAAAGTATTTCTTAGAAATTGCTTTTTTAACAGCCTATATGGATTACAAAAGCACATCTGTAAATCTGTGAGCATTTCAAATCTCAGTTTTTCTGTTCTACCCATGGATAAACAAAATAAGCTTCTCTTGAAACTGCTGAGAACTGACCAAGTGCAAATTGTGAGCAGGATGTGACCCACACACTCATCACAATTTGAATTAATATATGTAACTGCTATGTGAAGAGATACTTTTTTTTTACATGTCTAGTACACAGAGACAAAAGATATGGCTTTTAATGGCATTAATAAGTTTTACACTCCTCATATGTCATGCATTCTGGCCTCAACATTACATATGTCACCAGTAGATGTTCACAGAGAAGCAGTAAAAAATGTATCCCAAATATGAGCTAGATTAAAATACAAACATAAACAAATTTGCTGTTTTTATGTGAATCTTATTAAGGATCTGGTTGACAGCTTGTGGAAGGCAGGATGTGTAGCTGACTGGAGTGCGTTAACACATGACCAAGTCTGGTTTGTCACTGAAGACATGAAACTGGAGATGAACTTACGTTTCTATAATATATGGCATTGCAGTTAACCACAATCTCCCTCCCCCAAGAATGGATGAGGGACAAGAATGCTCTCACTTAAATACTCAAGGGAAATATTGACACTTTAAATTATCCATTTCCTTCCCTGTCAATATCTTTCCCTTCTTTACTATCGCTTTTGTGTGAATTCACAAGTCTGTCTTTCAGGAAAACTACTACAAAGACTCTTACTCTTTTCCTAATACATATATTTTTTTCTTTCTTTCTCCTTACTGTCCTTGAACACAAACATTAGTCTGCTTCTGAGAAAGCTAACCGTCACAATAACTGTTAAATTACTCCATAAAAGACTTTCACTGCTCAGGCAGTCCTTCTCACTTATAAACCACTGCTTTGTTTGACCAAATGCAGAAAAAGATCTCTCTAATCAGTTTTCTCTGTAACAGAGAATTTTCTTCCTCCTCATACTCTCTGATGGCAGCACCAAAATTCAGAGGAGGATTTACTGAGAAACCTGGCTCATTCAAAGGATTCCAGCATTCAGCACGTGCTGGAAGTGATGTACTCCTTTCCACCTGAGTTGTCAGTTAATAGGAATCACATTAACTAATGAGCTGGACAATACCACTAACTCTGCCCCCATCCTACAGTTTAGGGCAACGCACCTTCAATGATTTTAAACGTCAACATAAGACACAGCACAAACAATGCTCCATTGTCAGCATTATGGAGTCATTGTGACACATTTTCTTTTTTTTTTTTTTTTTTTTTATTTTTAATTATGACGATATAAAAGTAATTATACTCATAAAAACAATGTAACTCTCTATTAATAGGATCATTTTAAGGCAGGCTAATCGGCATGCCCTGCTTACATCATCTTACATAGACTTTCCTGCTGGCAAACAAGAACAAAAATGAACTTTATTCTTAAAGCACACAGGCCTATGGGCATTTGTAGCAAATTAAGTGACCTTTGTTACATAAAAAAAAAAAAAGGTAATATTTGAAATATGTTGCATCAAATGGAATGTTAAAATTTGGAGAAGAAAAGAGAATGATTTTGTGATGCTATCCTTCCCTGCAGAGTTATCTGGCTAACTGAAAAAAATATTAAATAAAAGGGGTTTACTTGCTTATGCTAAATATTGACTTTCTATTTAAACATTCAGCTATGTGGCACTATACTAAGTAGGCATCATAGAGAGTGCATGTCTTTTGTTCACTAAACTGCAATCATGATTATTTGAATGGAGAGTGCCCTGAAGAAAATACATCTGGCTTTTTTGCACTTATCCAGGCCAGATATTTCTAGATGCACACACATGAAGGACATTATACATTAAAGTGTTGATAACCACAGATCTGATCTTACACATGTACCCAGTTTCTTCCTAGTCAAGTGTTAAAAATGGATGTGGCATCAGATCTGTAAAGAAAAGAATTTTAATTGACATTGCTGTCTGGAAGCACACTTAAAAAATACCAGTTTGAAAATTAATGCCAGTTGAGCCTCAAAATTTTTTCTAGCAGCTGCCATGGTAGTTATAGCTCTCTTTGCCCATTTATTTTCTTTATGTGGTCAAATGAAAGTGACAGCTTTGGTAAGTAGTATTGTAAGTGCTATCATGAAACAAAACCAGTTATATGCTGCCTCTGATTCTCACTCATTACTGGGGCATGGTTTTTATTTTGTACTAAGGAAGCTAAATTCAGCATAGTTAAAAGTTGTGTAACTATATCAGCGCTGCTGAAACCCAATGCCAGGTTTACAGAAACACTTTCCATCTGCAATACTCTGCTACGAATACTTCTATTTTCATTGAGTGTGTGCTGACAATAAAAAGAGAATTAGAGTTTGTAGAGTCCAGACAGCTGGTAAACAGATACTAAAAGATGAATAGAAGACAATTAATCTTTTACAGCAGGCAACGGTGAAGCAATAGCCAGGAAAGTAGGAAAGAATTATATTACCTGTCAGGAATCAAAAATATTTACATTTCATTTTTTGAATAATATTCAAGAAGCAATGAATAAACCACAAACCAGAAAGCTTTACACAAAGCTTAACACAGCCATGACTACAATGGTATTGACATGCAACAGCAATACTGGCTTCAGCCTGAATTCCTCCAGAACAAAAATTCAGTTAAGCAAATGAAAATCCATGTAGGTGAATTCTGTTATTATATTCCATCCTAACAATGGGCTAAAATTCATTTTCTGTAGCTTTTAAACAATTATTATACATTCCAATATATTCCTTTACTGGATAACAGAGAAAAAGATGGTGCTATCTTAAAATTACTTACATTCATGGATATAGCTGTATCTACACATTCTGCTGGCACATTCTGCTCAACATGTACAGTATGTGAAATATGAGTATGTAATTTCTTCCTGTATTTTTATTTGAGATTATTTAAGTTGTAAATTCTAAATTACATCTGCAGATCAGAATTAAACATTATCCATATAAGTAAACATGCTAACCAGACAAAGACATTTTGGATTGAGGTAGCAACATCAAAGCATTTTGTTCAACACGGAACGAAACCTTTCACTCAATCTGCGTCTTATTTAACCATATCATACTTTTTCTTTCAAAGCAGATCAATTTTAGCAATTAAGCACTATCTTAAAGTGATTTCACAGCTGTGCCTGCAAAATATTTAAGTGACTTCTTAGCTTCTCTGAAATGCACACACAAATATGCAAACAGTTTTGTCCTTCATTAAACTTATGGACAGATAATTTACATTTCAATGCAATTCTATATATTCAAATAAAATAATTTTCAAATAATGTACAATTTTAACATGTTAAAGTAGAAATTTACTATTTTTGCATGTCTACCATTCCATTGAACAAAGCCCTTCAAACCTGCGTAACAGGGGCTACTATAACAGAACTACGCAACAGTTTGAAAAGAATTTTAATGTGAATAAAATCATGCTTTGAAAGCAGAAATTCAGGTGAACTTGCAACTTCTGAGCTATTTTCAATGAGCACATGCAGCTTCAGGAAAATGGCTTCAGTATAACTTATTGCAAAGTTCCGGGAAACTGGGATAGTACAGTTGATTTTGATTAATATTTCATGTATTAATATATTTTAAAATGAATTTGTTCTTTGGAATCCTAAGTCATACATTTGAGGTTCCCATACCAAGAGATGTACAATTAGTCATGTTTGCACAGTACTTATTTCAGTATCATATTCAGTACCTCATCAGCTATAATGCAGCTTTTAACCTACATTATGCTTGCAGGTCTCTACATTAACCTTAGGTTTTCAACAGAAAAGATTTCACTGCTTTTGACAGTGTGTCATAAGGTATAAAACACAACATTAAGAAAGACTTTCCTTAAAATCCAAAGGTTCTTAAGGCTTTAAAGTGAGTATATGCAAACAGCCATTCTCTGAGTTGAGAAGCATGATACTTAGACTCGTAAATTCATACCAGGAAGACAATTCACCTAGAGTAAATCTCTCAAACTATCTTTAGTAACAGTTGACAAAATAATCAATCACAAAAGTTAAATTTTAAAAAATTACAAATACAATCAATTACAATTATATTTGTAATACTAAAGAAATAGATATTGCAAGAGACGTATTAAATGTCCATGGAACTATTTTCTTTCAAAAGTGGCACATCCTAATCTCACAAAGCAATTGTCCAAGGCATTTCAGGGATTAGCTATAATGCCATTAATTCATAAATACTTCAAAGGCAACACCTATCAGGACAAACTTCTTTTTCTGTCTGTGATGCTGCATATTTTACTTTTCCTCCTCCAAACACCTAATCCATAAGACCATTTACGTAATAAATACTTGCAAACCACACTGATATTTTACCTCTATATGCTGGGCAAAAATCACAGGATTTACTGCATTCACCCATGAACACCCAATTAATTTACCCACTGGTGCTCAATCAGTTGATGCATGAGAGCTGCTGGGGATAAATTGCAGAGATTTAGTAGCCAGAGGCTGCAGCCGTGTGTGTGTGTGTGCGTGTGTTGCGGTCATGAGATGTCTGTGTGACCCACACTGGGTAAGGAATACCCCCAAGAAGCATTCGTTAATATAAAAGCAGAATTATAGTTTTTTTACCTCCAAACCCATGAAAGCATAGTGCAGAAGTAATTTTGAAATCTTGACCCTAAACGGTTGGATGTGAGATTGGCTCTTGTCTGTTTAGGGGTATTAGAGACTGAACAGGCTGATAGTTATGCAGCTATGATTTTAGCTATGAGAAACACTGATAGATGGGGCAGAATTAAGGTACTGTTCAAAAGGCAGTAAAAAACTGCCTTGGCTGAATTCTGCATTTGTAAGAAATTGTTCATGAAGTATTAAAAAATTCCAGGCATTTAAAAATAATAATTTAGATTGAAATTGGTAAATTACTATAGAATATATTAAACTGAAGTCTTGTCAAGAAGAAATTAATCCTGAAGAACAAAATGATCGCTGACAAATTACGTGTCACATTAATATGATAGAATAAACAGGTACCCTTTGTTTGGTTATTTTGTCAACTTCAGCCAAACTGTAACTTTTTGCATGAAATAAAGTAGGTAAGCAGAAAAGCAATAAGCAACAAGCACATCACAGGTCAGGGGGTCAGGTGCAGACTTTCTGTGGCATGGCTGTATCTTCCATTTGTACTTCCACAGCATAATAAAAAGAGTATAGCTGCCAATACTACTGATGTGCTTATTTTCTTTTAAGCAATTTGTACTAATTATAGAATCACAGAATAGTTAGGGTTGGAAAGGACCTTAAGATCATCTAGTTCCAACTCCCCTGCCATGAGCAGGGACACACCACAATAAACCATGCCACCCAATGCTTCATCCAACCTGGCCTTGAACACTGCCAGGGATGAAGCACTCACAACTTCCTTGGGAAACCCATTCCAGTGCCTCACCACCCTAACAGGAAAGAATTTCTTCCTTATATCCAATCTAAACCTCTCCTGCTTAAGTTTGAACCCATTACCCCTTGTCCTGTCACTACAGTCCCTAATGAAGAGTCTCTCCCCAGCATCCCTACAGGCCCCCTTCAGATACTGGAAGGCTGCTATGAGGTCTCCATGCAGCCTTCTCTTCTCCAGGCTGAACAGCCCCAACTTTCCCAGCCTGTCTTCATACAGTATGCTAAGAACACCTCTTAGAGAATTTGTCTTTTTACTAAAATTAAAATGCCTCTTTTTCTAAAAGGAATGTGATACATTTCTGAGCTTTATAGTTCTTATTCAATTATTATAATGTAGTAAAGGTCTATGGAGTCATACCCTAGTGATTAAAGGGTATTTTTGGATTTTTCCTTTAATCATATTAATACCTATACACGTGTAAATTATTTTAATTAGAACAGTAATAATTGTACATAAGCTCTTCTAAATGTCCTGCTCCTATATCCTCCTGAGATTATTTTATAAGAATTAGAGAGAAAATGAGGGAGAACTGTTACGAATGTAGTATGTAGGTCACAACTAGAACATTTATGCCACAAAAAAATATAATCAAAACTAATCAGGTACCAGTGCAGAGACTTCTATTTCAGTTTAGAGTATCTGCAGATTAATGGATGTAATTCAAAATTCATGATTCCCATTTTAATTCTGATCCAAAATCAAAATACACATATAAGGTCAAAATCCCAAAAATTTGATTAATTCAACCCCTTTTGAATGCTGACCTCAATACAATATTCTCAGGGGCACCTACTTCACTGGGCTCTAAGGTTCATACACATACAGAGCACATTTGTATCACTTCACAGCTTGGCGTTTCTGTGTATTACCAGGCTTGGCATCTCACAGGTTGCTAATACTCTGATATGTGTATCAAAGCAGATGTACTCAGAAAATCTGTCTTGTCAAGCTTCAATCCTGTGAAGCTAAGATTTGGAGGATGCTAATACCATTGACAATTGAGTGCATACATTTTAAAGTGGTCTGTTTAACATGGACCACGGAGACAGCAATGACATTCACCAAGCTTTACTTTAATCAACTTTGTGACAGTAAGACACATCTCTGTTTAAGAACAAGAACCATAACCAAACACTTCAAAGCACCTCTTTTTTTTTTTTTCCTTTTTTTCTCCCTCTGAAAACTAATCCAACTTAAAACATTGCTTACAAACACAAACCTGATTTGTAACCTATCTAGATTAAAGGAGATCCTTTGTTCTTCTCTTAGAATGTCTCTTAAACATAAATATGAGAGGTACTGCCTGTATAATTATCTATACGAAAAAAATACCCAACCTGTAATGAAAAAAAAAAATATTCTAACAGAAACTTAAGTTATGAATTTAGACAACATCATCAAAACATTTCTGTGCTATGGTACCTCAGTAAACAAGGCAATCTCAGAGAGACATACAGATCTTCAGAACGATGTCTCCAGGTTCTTTCCTGGTTTAATATACTATAACTGTATGTGGCAAATCTACATACATTTTTAAAAGTTAGGATGTTGCTTTGAAATGTAACAAACAAAACACTCCATTATGAAATCAAAGTAAAGTCCACGACACGCTCAATTTTTCATCAGTATTCAAAAGATAACAAAGGTACTGAGATTACAGCTAGCCCTATTTCTGCATCACTCATTCATGTTTATATGTTGTAGTTTGACTTGTAGGCTCTTAATATTGCTGATAGCACAAACAAAACTTTTCTGCCTGTGTAAATGGTTATAATTGCATTGTTACACCATGCAATGCCCTGAAACTCTGCTGGAATAATATAACTTCAAACTGCCAGCCAAACTCTACTTCTGTGTAGCTCTTGCTCATCACTTCAGTGATATTTCCAGCTTTGTAAAGGAAGAGAAACTTTCTTTTCTGATGTGTAATGTACAATAGCTAAACCCTGCCATTCTTGAGGTTCAGGAACTGTTTGTTCTTCCTCATTCAAAGAATTGTGAAGAGCTGGCCTGAATTAGATTGACTTTATATATGTTTATTTACTTTGTTTAGGAAGCATGACTGTAAAATAAGTCAGTCAGCAAGTACAGAAACACTTGAATATTTTGCAAATACAGTGTATGTGCAAAAGTCTGACAATGGGAATTGCTTGTTGTGATGCACCTGGAATGAGTGCTCTCTATGCAGGCTGCTTTAGGGTGTGAAAGCCATAGCTCAGAAAGAGGAAGACAGGAAGGTCTTCTGTCCGATGTTCAAAATTTACAGTCATAAAATTTGTATGACAGTTTATCAAATACCTTTAACACAGGCGGTGTTATCAAAGCTCCAGTGGTGAGTTGAAGAGGTCAGAGGGGAGAGCAGCTCAAACTACAGAATGGTGTAAGAACACCGATACATGCTTATCCTGTCATATATTTAGTAACACAATTGTCCTTTATCACCCAGGGTTTAATTTATCACTCATGTACACTTTTAAAGCTGAATGTTGAATAAGATAACATAGGGCAACAAGGGACCAAAATAAATAGCTTACTGTGACACACCTGCAAATACAGCCACATGGGTATTACAGCTCTTCTGAAAAATCTGTGCACTGAATCTCACAAGGACTTGAGAAACTGAAGGGAAGCCAGCAGAAGGACATGAGAAAATTATTATACAGATTTAAGTCCCTGAGAGAAACTTGGTTGTCAAGAATCTTGACTAAAAAGCCCAAACCTGTCATGCCTGCCTGTATCAATTAGATCCGATCAGTGCTCTTCACCCCAAGATGGCCCAACCTGTGGTTTCTTTAAAGGTATAGACTATACTTTAATCACAGCTGCCCCAGAATCAGCCTCCCATCTGAGTTAAAATAATTGTTCTATTAAATCCATATCACTACGCATACGCCTTCAACTCCCTGATTATGGAGAGCTGTTAGTAGATTCAAACATTCCTAACAGTGCATGTAGAATAAGTTGAATTAAGCTATGTGTGTCACTAATTAAAATCATTGCAACTTGAGGGGACCTTAAGGGCAAAAATCTGTTCCTTTTAAAAGAAACACATATAAATATTCTGGGAACATTTGAGTATTATTATTACAGCCTCCAGAATTCTGGCCTAAAAGTATCAGAGAGTGGCTGCACTCCTTATGGTAAAGTTTATTAGCACTGCTTATTTTTTATTTTCATGCAGTTAGTACATGATGCCTGGAATTGACACTACTATTGAAGATCACAGAATCACAGAATGGTTTTGAGTTGGAATGAACCTAAAAGATCTCCCACTTCCAACCCCTGCTACAGGCAGTGACACCTTCCACTGGACCAGGTTGCTCAGAGTTGTTCATCTAATTTCTTCCAAGTCAGTTTTAAAGACTAAAAAAAATTGACAATTTCAGAAATTTCAATTCTCTACATACAGAACAGGCAATGCTATGGACAGCATTTGTGTCAGCTCTTACACAGTTATGAAGTAGCCCAAAATCATGTACATCGTGTGTGCAAAGGTCTGTAATACCCCACAGGACTGTAGAAAATGAAACAGAAAAGAACTTGTACCTCTATGATTTTTCCACTATGATGCTTCTGGGACTGTTGGTTTGTTCTCTGTTATTAGAAGACTGGCAGAAACCTGAACCAAAGCCTAGAATGTAAAAAGCACATGGGAAATTTCCATAACTCATGCAATCACGTCCTTGAACTAGCAAAGACTATAATCAACAGATATACAGGTATTGGATGCAGTGTGCAAAAAAGACCTTACATGACAGTAATGAAGAATTGTTGAGGAAAGAACCCTGACTTGCTGTGCGGTCTGCTTTTAGTGGTAGACACTATTTTGTCATGCTGTTGTATGGCAATTTTGATAACATACCAGTGTTACTGCTGTAACTAATAGATATTAAAACCAAGCAGTTAACACATACTTTATGACTATACATAAAACTGTGTATTTTAATATATTATTACTCTGTAGAGAGAACTATTCAGCAACCCTGGGTAAGGATGTATTACTAGGCTGTTTTAAAAAGACTTCATGTTATTGGGAAGTTGGATCTTGAAGGCTGTTGAAGGTAATCAGAAGCTGTAGCAGAGGTTTCCAAAAGGTCCAGCCCAAAAAGAAGGGTAGAGGGGCTTGCAAACAGATTAACACCAGAAGCTCCAACTTAATAAACACAAATCACAGATGATCAATCATTGACTGCTAAAGAAATGCAGCCCTGACCCTGCAGCAGGGTAGAAGCAGTTACAAAGCACGAGGGGGTCAAGTTTAGAGTTTGGAAAGAAGTTCTGCACCTGCTGTGGAACAGCAACAATACATGAAGAGACACAACTCAGCAGTGACTGCCAGAAACAGACTTCTGTCTCCATGCAGCTTGAGAACCATAAAGCCTTACCTCTTCTTCCTGTTCTCTGCCATTAACTTTCATCTCTGGTTATATTGATGCACAAGGAGATTGGTAAAGCATTAGGAGTGGTAAAACCTGACTCCTGGAGATTTTCAGTATTTGGCTCTTCAAGACCTTATCCTTCTAGTGGGAGACTGAATGAGATAATCTTCAGCAGTTCACTAAAGATGAGGCAGACAAGAAGATGACGGATGGGGACTCTACAGTTACCATTCCTGTGCATTCACACAAGCAGGAATGAATTAATTTGTGGTAAAAGCCAATACATGAAAATTCTAATTATCTAGAAAATCTGAAGAGGCTTCAGTGTGCCTTGGGGTACTGCAATGCAATCATCATATGAGTACATCCAGGCATTAATGGTTTTCCATTCAATTTAGACCTTAGTATTTGCTGTCTTGATTTACTTGACCACCTGTAAAAAAAGAGACATGTACACTGACCTGACTGTGTTTAAAACTGGGTGAAAAATACTGATCTTCTGAACTTACGCTTAAAAAATTTGATCCTCCCAGGAGACCACAGATGATCTCCTCTGTTCTTTCAATGGTTTCTATGATAAATTTGAAAATAGCACAGATTTTTCTATGTGTTTTTACTCTTCCTTCATTGACATACCTTGTCTATTTAACCAGCTGCAGGGGAATCATCTATTGAAAAAGACATTAAAAAGTCCCATTCTGAAATGAACTTTTCAGTTCCACTCTAAATGGATGAAATAGTTAAAAATCAATGTCAAAGTAGCTGATAATAAGACAAGACAGGGGTGGGAGAGGGGGGTGGGGTGGACTGTGGTCTGTAGAGACATTCCATCTGACTGGACAACATTCATGGCAGCAGGCAGTGCCATTTGGGTTACTAATGACTTCAAACAATACTACGGATTTGAGTAGAACCTTCACATACTTGCATGTTCTGCAAAAAGAATTTAACTGGACTCTATTTGGGCCACAGAAGCGAAGGTACATGTGTTAAATATCTACATTCAGAAGACAGAAGTTGTATTTCCCTCCTGATTGGTTTGTTTGTTGTTTTTTTTTTTTAACTTTGTGGGTGTGTGCAAGCACCAGAAGATGTTCTCCTATATTGCAGGGCTCTGTCTCAAGCTTACCTTAGCCTCGGGTGGGACCTGGCCTAGAGACTGCAGTGCCACAGGCCTAATGTATTTGCTTCTGACAGATGATCAGGATGGCGCATGCTGATCACTGCTAATAAATTTTGTTTTGTCCATAAACCTCAAGAAAATTCCTCTTTATTTTACTTCAGTGTTATAAAATAGATGCCTGATGTGATTTTTTCTGTAATGAACATTTGCTTGCTTTGGACATCTGCCTGTTTACATACGATCTTTAAATCCACAGTGTATCATTACTGCAGGCTCCCTAGTATTACAGGCATTTCATACTTAATCTGTATGTTCTTTAAATGCAAAGCATGTGATATTTAGTGTTCAAACTGCAGCATTAGTGAACTGAGCCCTCATTTATGTGTGCATGTGGGTGAATTGGGTTTCTCACAAAGGACTCAAACAGATGCTTTAGCTTTAACGATATTTCTAATTATCTCACTTATGCCCCAAGGATATTTTCTTATGCTTTATTCTCCTGTCATGATTCCTACTCATTACAGCAAAGTGTTCTTTTAAATCTACTTTTTAAATTTGAACTTACTTTGGCATCAGCTCTTAAACAATTCCATTTTTGTAGAAAACATGCACTTTCCTTGCACAGTCTAATTATAGGTAGCATCTTCAAAGGCACAGACTGTATGTAAACACAATCAGTGGTGACTTATGATCTTTAGTGGTGACATTAGTGATGATTCATATATGCTTTCCTAACAGTCACAAAATTTCTTAATTCCAAATTTCCTTTCTACTGCCTATTCCCCACCCCCCAAAACCAGAAGCCTTATAATACTATTAAACAGGCACTTGCTTAAAAATCAGATTAAGATTCAGATTTCATGAAACATGAATAAAACTACCAGTATATTTGCAGCAAGTAAGTACGCTTTTCATTGTATGGCCTTTTATTTCATGCAAGCCAGATTCCTGCTATTGAGGTGACATTTCTTGGTCTTTCTTGTGAGAAAGGGGAAAAAAAAAAAAAAAA
>NDXB01003342.1:0-13845 GCA_002631895.1 Agapornis roseicollis | reverse complement strand
AGAGTTGTGGTCAATGGCTCAGTGTCTGGCTGGAGGCCAGTGACGAGTGGTATCCCTTAGGGACTGCTGTTGGGACCGGTCTTGTTTAACATCTTTGTCGCTGACAGGGACAGTGGGATTGAGTGTGCCCTCAGGNAGAGTTGTGGTCAATGGCTCAGTGTCTGGCTGGAGGCCAGTGACGAGTGGTATCCCTTAGGGACTGCTGTTGGGACCGGTCTTGTTTAACATCTTTGTCGCTGACAGGGACAGTGGGATTGAGTGTGCCCTCAGGAAGTTTGCTGATGACACCAAGCTGTGTGGTTCGGTGGATACGGTGGAGGGAAGGAATGCCATCCAGAGGGACCTTGACACGCTTGTGAGGTGGGCTGATGCCAACTTCATGAAGTTTAACCATGGCAAGTGCAAGGTCCTGCACCTGGGTTGGAGCAATCCCAGGCACAGCTACAGGTTGGGCAAAGAGGAGATTGAGGGCAGCCCTGCAGAGAAGGACTTGGGGGTGGTGGTCGATGAGAACATGAACATGAGCTGACTTCAGTGTGCACTCTCAGTTCAGAAAGCCAACTGTATCCTGGGCTGCATCAAAAGGAGCATGACCAGCAGGTCGAATGAAGGAGGTGATCCTGCCCTTCTACTGTACTCTCGTGAGACCTCACTTGGAGTACTGTGTGCAGTTCTGATGTCCTCAACATAAAAAGGACATGGAGCTGTTGGAACAAGTCCAGAGGAGGGCCTCAAGGATGATCAGGGGACTGGAGCATCTCCCATACGAAGACAGGCTGAGACAGTTGGGTCTGTTGAACCTGGAGAAGAGAAGGCTGCTTGGAGACCTCCTAGCAGCCTTCCAGTATCTGAAGGGGGCCTATAGGGATGCTGGAGAGGGGCTCTTTATTAGGGACTGTAGTGACAGGACAAGGTGTAACAGGTTCAAACCTAAACAGGGGAGGTTTAGAATGAATATAAGGAAGAAATTCTTTCCTGTTAGGGTGGTGAGATGCTGGAATGGGTTTCCCAGGGAGGTTGTGAATGCTCCATGCCTGGCAGTGTTCAAGGCAAGGTTGGATGAAGCCTTCGGTGACATGGTTTAGGTACATTTTGCAATGTAGCTACAGAATCCCTTCCTGTTATCTTTCACATCCCTAGCCAAGTTTAATTCTAACTGTGCCTTAGCTTTCCTAACCTGGTCCCTAGCTTCCCGGACAACATCCCTGTATTATTCCCATGTCACTTGTCCTTGTTTCCACCTTTTATAAGCCTTTATTTTCCCTCAAATTTTCCTCAGCAGCTCCTTATCCATCCAAGGAGGTCTCCTGGCTCTCCTGTTGTACTTTCTTCTGTTTGGGATGCAACAATCCTTGAATATCAACCAACAGTCTTGGGCCTCCCTGCCCTCTAGGGCTATATCCCATGGAACCTTACTAAGGAGTTTCCTGAAGAGGCCAAAGTCTGCCCTTTGAGCTTACTGCAAGCTCTTCTCACTGTCCTGAGGATCTCGAACTTGACCATCTCGTGATTGCTTGATAGGTTAATGGTTTTGGGATATAAGAGACATCACTCTATCAGCACACTCTGTCAAAATTTCCACATGCTAGTAATTTTTCTACATTACTACCTTCATGATATTAATCTCAATTTTCAATTGTATTTCTTTTATCTCTATTCAAGATTAGCTAATTCAAGACTATGTAGATACTCTTAGGGAAATCTGTATAAGAAAGAAGCTATGCAAGTATGAGAAGAGACTTCTGAAGAAACTCTATCCTGAATATCCCCTTCAAGAAGTGTCAAATGTCATGAATTGACAGGCATGTAGAAAATATGCCATCTTTTAGTGCCAGACAGTGTCTCTTGGTGCTGTTAGCTCATGCTGGTTTGAAGGGACCATAATCATAGTAACTATATAAGGAGTACACAGTGGAAATACTGGATTCGTAAGAGCTTTCCAGTTCATACCAGTTGCTTAATTTTTAGGATGCGTGTAGATATGTCCACAATCACATATGCTTTTTATAGGATGCATGTTGCTAAGTCAGTAAAGTGTTCTTAAAATTTTCCCTTTTTGATAGAATTTATAATTAAATAAACATATGCTCAAACATTCTTCTGATAAAAAGGGATGCAACAATTTTCTGAAGATTTTCATAAAGCTGGAGTCTTGGGACTGCAGAAATATTTTTTTCTGAAGTAATGGATGCCCATTGTCATCTGTTTTCACAATGATCTGTGAGAAATGAGAGATTCAATTAGTGAAGCATAGGCTAAAATGAATTGCCATAATCAAAAGCCAATCCTGAATGTTGCAATTGTTCCAGACAGCAATCAAAATGAACATGAAAGGCAGAGACAAAAGAATCTCCAGTGTTAAAGAAGAGAAGCAGCAAACTAATTTGTGTGAAGCTTTCAGTTATTTGCTGCAATCAATCATGCCAACCAGAAATGCATTTTTTTACCTCTGATTTTTCTGATATCCTGTTTGTTACTAATTATGAGGAATGAAAGTAAATTAGCACCTTGTGTGGAGAAATGCACAGAACCCTCAATCTCATAATGAGGGGAAGTTAAGCCCAAAACTAAAGAAGTCATACTATAGCTCCTTAGCTTTCAGGGAAGGCAAGAGATTTCCTGATGGAAAAGAATTCCACCCAGAAGAGTGTATTGCGCTCTCTGGTATAACATATCATCACCCACTGATGTAGAAACCAATAGCTCCCACATTAAAATTAGCAGTTTGGAATTTGAAAGAAATTGTTTTAAAACACCTACATTTATCAATTAGGCATAGGACTCTGCCAGAGCAGAGCAAAGTTAGCCAAGAAATACCCCTTTCTACTAGCTGAGTGCTAGAAAACCGAACATTTCCTTACAGACATGAAGCTCTTGGGAATTCTATTTGATCAAAAGCGCCAGAAAACCAGTTCCATGATAATCTTGATCTGATACTGTATGTATCTCAAAAGCAAATGCAACCTAGAAAACCAGCATGTCCAGCCTGCTGGTGCTAGCCGGTGTCCTTGTAGCTGGAAATCCTGACTTAAAATCATTGCTGCAGACAGCTTGAGCAGAAGTTTAGCCAAACTTTCCTATTTCCTTATTTATGTAAAGTGTCAGGACAGGGTATTACCTCTTCTGGGTTTTTTCTCCATCAGCCTCTACTTTCCTGCTTTCAATAGAACTTTAACTCTTAGGCTTTGTAATCTTTCCCACCCCAGTGGTATCTTCTCTGAAGGGAAGGTCAGAGGTACAGTGGCTCAGCAGCTCAGGTGATCTCTACAGATGTGGGAGGCCTGGAATCTAATAGCTTCAGTATGCAGAACACAATTCAGTTTGAAATGAAGTAAGTCTTTGAAACAACCTTGCTGATGATTTCTGCAAGGATACAGCTTGCTTACTTAAGCAATATATACAGAACACATAAAGTTTCAAAAACATCTTGCATTTCTGTCATTAACTCTGTCTGTTTGTCTTTCATTTTGGGCAGATTCCCCTCCCCACTCCAGGACAGGAAAGTAGGTTTGTTCACAGATTTTAGACACATAAGGTGATCATCATGTTGATCATCACCTCTCACATTCTCCATAATGCTTTAAATAAAATAAAACAATCAAATAGCTGTGATTGAAATGGAACATATTTAGAAAGCCACTTCCATTTTGAACTTCATTTTCAGCAAAACAAATCCTTCATGTCTCTTGCTAACTAAGATAAATAGCCTTACTTCTAAAATATCATGAAGATGTGTGGCTGGATTTACACAGCTTTAGCTGAGCTCAATCACCAGATTTTGCTAGGTACTTCCTGAAAAGGAGACTCCTCAGTAATCATATTTCTGTTTCTTGGCTTGGAACTTTCACATGTCAGTGATGTTAATTTTCTTGTTATTCATGTATATAAATGATTTTTTCCTAAACCTTCTCAAATTTCTCAACTTCCTGCTTGAATTGCAGATATAACATGTAAACCAAGTATTTTTATAGCTCTGACAGTCTCTAAAACAGAGGGATGCTATACTTCTAGTTCCACTTCACATTTTCCTGCTTATACTTGCAAGACTGTGCTAGCTGTTTTGCTGCCATCATCAACAAATGGTTAAGGGTTACCCAGGCCTTAACCAGAGAGAGAGAGATCCATGCTCTTAAGGTCTAAATTATAAGTGCCTTTATATATGACCTTATACTTGCATCTTCTGAAAATTGACTATGAAACAATGATTCTGTCTTTTCTATTAATTATGACTCTCTTTATCTCACAGACCTTATCAGTAATGATTTTTTCATTTGCTGCAGGCTAATGGTGAAAATATGTAACCAGCTTAGGCAAGATGCAGTCCTCATTGGAAAGCACCAGACATGTGCCTAGTTATGGATAACTCCATTTAAAATTACACAGTGAAAAGCACCTCCTAAATGAACTACAACATGGATTATCTTGATTTTATGTATTTTATTTTTAAACTTTTAACACTGTGTGATAACAAAGCCTTATTTGCTGGTAAACAACAATTACGTAGTTTTGGAATCTTTGTTTAAGAAATGTACAACTCTAAGCAAGTCGTTGCCATCTGGTTTGCTTCCAAAAGACCCTAGAGGGACTCTTCTACTCCCTTATCTATATTAGTTAAAGACTATTTTAAACATATTAATAACCCTGTCAATGTGAACTATTATCTACATATATAATATCTATCTAAAGATGTTTTCTAAATACCCAAACAAGAAAGAAACTGAATTGTATCTTGCCAAGCAACCAGCTTTTAAGAAACCAACTGTTGGCATGCAGTTCACTGAACTAACTTTTCTCTCTGTTGTCCAGGAAGCTTAGGGCAGCTCTAAGTGTTCAGATATTTGTCAGTATGAAAATGGTGAAGATTGACTCTGAAATGTTTCTTGTCTTCTAGACTTTGGCAGTATTCACAGACTTGAGTTAGGTACCATGTGAAATTTGGAATGACCTCAACCTGGGATACAATGGGGAAGGGGTATTCTTCTTTCCAAAAATTCTGTTAATCTGAAAATTTCACATGCCTGTAGGGAGAAAAAGCAAGAAGAATGACGACTGCAGCTCACAATAAGGTGTGCATTGGCAATAGACAAAGATATCTATTCTCCATTGTGTGCTGAGGTATTTAACATTAAATACCTCTTCAAGAACAAAGAGTCCACCAAATTCCCAGTCTTTATTCTGACCTGAGGGAGGTGGATACAGATTGTGTGGGTTGAAGTGCATGCATTACTTCCTTCAGAGCAGGACTTTGAAGCTGGCCTTGCAAAGGGCAATCAGCTGGTCCTTCTGTGTTCCTCATGGCACAGAGCAGCGAGGCTGGAGATAGGAACATCTGTACATGTAGGCATCAATGTGGATACTTCTTGTTCTTCTTCAACATTTGACTGGTCTCAGATTAGCGGTGATTCCGAATTCTGCTTAGACCAAAATCAAGAATTTTTTGGTTTTAGGAGGCATCTTCAGTTGTTACTTTTAAGTAAGAAAAAGGGAACTCTAGTATAATCAGACTAAATATACGGTCTCCACATAAACTTACTTCTTGCAGAAAGTAAGATTTGAAAAGAGCAAATCTAGAAAATCTTCACAAACAACACAAAAGACAGTTTGGTTATAAGCTTCACTGATGGTTTTCTGAGACTTCTATGTCATGAATGAGATTATAAAAATCCCACAAACACATGACTTTACATTTCATTCTCTATTACTCCAAGTACTGTGTGATCAGTAAAAACATATGATTTGATGCCACAAAAGTATGCTATTATTCCCTGTGGACAGGCAGTGTGACAATGGACATTTTGTGAGCAATCCAGAGGCCTTGGTGTAAGGCAGCCTAACTGAGAACGATCACGTAGTTGAGATAAACTGAAGGCCGTGGATGAGGGAGTAAAGAAACACCAGCTGTAAGAACTCAGAAGTAAGCAGAAGAGAAAAGGAGCTGAGAAGTTCTGAAGGTTGAGTTCCCAGGATGGTGTTATCCAATCATAGCATTGTTAAGGTTTAAGGTGTCCAATCAACAATTGCCAAATCAATGTAGCGGTGCTAAAAATCTCTATATAAGGTTAACACTTTGTCTAATAAAATGGCATTCGCTTGATCACATTGATCATTTCAGCATTGTCTGTAGGAATAATGGTGCTCCCGCAATTCCTCAAAATCTGTTAATGTACAATATGCATTAGCTCTGGCCTGAAAAAGATGTAAGCTACTTTCTTTTCACTGTGCTTGGCTTCATATCTGTTTTGTTGGGATTTTTGAGTTGTTTGTTTGTTTGGAGATTTGGTGGTGTTTTGTTCTGTTCTTTATTTTTTTTTTTCCTTTTTTCTCCTCTGCAGAGTCCCCATGGGAATTCCTTCACTTGAATCATCTGAGGTAAATGAAACGTTAATAGCTCCCATTACAAGTAATGGGAGCCATTGATTTGGTTATATAAATTATAAACTGAATTAGCAACTAAACTAAACATTTTTGGAATTGTGGCACAAGTGAGGGTAAAACTCAGAGAGGCAGAAAATATGGTGATTACATAAAACCCAAAGGTCACATAGCTCAGGATGTATGTTTTTTCCATCCCAATTTCCTTTCTGTCACACAAAGCTGAGGACAGTCTATCCCAAAATTAGTCAGATACAGTCAGAGATGCTGAAGTCATGTGAACTCAGTAACCAAATCTCCAGTTGAAGAACTAAACTTTTGCTTAGTAATTGTACTCTTCAGACAAGATAGCTTTTTGTGGACTTTCTAAATTTAACACAGACCCAAGATCAATAACTCTAATATTTGAGGCTAATGAAATGCAAGCATGGTGCAATGCTAGTAGCACTACTACACAATGGCTTCTCTGAATCAGGGTAGAGATAGGGATTCATCTCAGACAATATAAAATTTAGTTACTTGATCTAAATAAGCCCTTTGAACTCCATCTACCATCAATAGTGAAAGACACATATTTACAAAGAAAATTTCCTCTGACTTCTTATCAGAGATTTGTTTTAGAATATGATAAATCATTATCTGAATGTACATATTTCTCTGTGTTGACTAGAGAGGGACTGAAGATAGCTTGGCTTTCTGTGCTAAAGTTAGGTAAGACCAAAAGCCAGTGCAAATCAGGTTTTTATTATCTCTCATGTAATTAATGTTTCAAAGTTTTTTACCTTTTATTAATTCTGGGAAAATGATGGATAATTTCTTAATGCCAGGAATGGTAAAATTCTATATTGTAAATGTTCTAAAAGCTTGTAATTCCTATAATTGGGTTTTCTTTTAATTTTTCCTTGAAAAATTCAGGTTTTTTTAGGGAAGTATGAGTTTCCTGTATAGAAAGCAATGGAAGATTGCCAGCATTATACGTTCATCTATGTACTCTCAACTTGATATCCATTTCCCCTTCAGCAATTTGCACAATGCTGAAGTAAATCCTACTAGCTTATAGTTCTGGCTTATTGCCAATACAGTTCTTAAAGGCAAACAGCAGTTTCCATGCTCTAATACTTCCTGATAATAATAGATTTAAGCAAGGTTTTGTTTTTATTACCTTGGAACTTTCTGAAGTCTGTCATCTGACTTTCATACCTTGCAGCTATTAATCAATTTGTTTTAGCTCTTCTCTGTTAATCTGTTCTCTGACATTGTCTGTGTATTATTTGTACAGGTATGAGGAATGTATCTTACCAATACATCCCAGGACTAAACCCAGCATAAAAATACTGCTCTGCTTCCTTATAATCATCTCCATTGAATAACCATCATAAGAGAGGCAAAGTGAGGACAAGTTTAATGGAAAAGTTATTTATCTGTAAAAAAATAAAGATTTTTCTTTTTTTAACATACATCCAATGGTGGTCTCTAAGCTTGGTCTCTAGGATGAATATTGGCACTAAAAGACAAGATCTAAGTTTATAACATTCATCAAGATTCAACAAAGAAAATGGATTAGTAGGTATTTAAGAAAAGGGATAGAGAAGAAAACAGAAACTTCTGTCACTGTAGAAATACATTATGTACTCACATCTTAAGTACTACACACAATCTGTCTTTCCTGTCTCAAAAATTCTATATACTAAAACTGGGAAAAAGGCAGAGAGGACCATAAAGATGACTAAAAGCATAGGCTGAGACTGAGAAGAACTTGTCTGGGGGAGAAAGTGATGATGACAGGATGTAAGAAAAGCCTTTTAAGATTTTATAGATCCTGAGTGTCATGCAGAAAATCAAGAAAGTCTTAGTAGATTCAACTGATTCCAGGTTTCAAAACCAACAAAAGAACATGTTGCTCCATGTGGGGTACAGTTTAGGGTTACTTCTCATGGGATATTTTCAATATTAAATATTACATGGGTTCATGAAGAAGCTAGAAAATACTATGAAGGTTGTTGCATATAAGATGCAGGCTCTGTCACAGACAGTCCTTGATTTACAAATTGCTGGAATCTGGGAGTAAGCTTTGGGTAAGCTGCAGACTAACTGTGTCCTGAGAGTCTTCTGTTAACCACAGGCCAATACCTGTATCTTATATCCAAGTGTTTGTATTTATTTTTTTTTTTTTTCCCAGGTACAACTGCCTGGTTATTACATGCAGTTTTTCTACTTCTGTGTCGCAAAGGTATTATAAATAATAGTTAATGCTTTTCTCCCCTCACTCTTCAGATTTCATTTGCAACTTACATTTGCAATATGCCTGTCATTTATCTAAGTTGCTCTTCCATTATTTTTTCTAGTGGAGAAATCATTTTGGCTTGAGAATTTTGTTATGCTTGGACCCTAATTACCCTTACCCCACCTCAGTCTCTATCTTTTGCTTTGTTTCATTAAAGAGCATTTTCATATCTGTATTGTTGTGGTGAGAAATTAAAGCAGTAACTGGTTTATTTGCTCTGTTTTTGCATCAATGCTCTCCACTTTCCTACCAAGTAGGGATTACTGGATTCAAGAGGAATGATTTTATCCTAAATCTGTTCAAAGACTTTGTTTTAATGTTTCATAAAAGAATACTCATTTAAAACAGACAAATAAAAGCCCATCAACACCCACACTGATCCCAGATGCAAGGTTGGGTTTTAAAAGGTATTTTTGCATTTTGAAGTGAAATTCTTTTCAGATCTAATTAGTGAAATCACTATCACCTTATTTCACTAAATGTCTTCTCCTAAAAATTCCCTTCCACTTTGGAGAATCAAGATTTTCTTAAGGAGTGATGTAGTAAGCGCTAAGCAGTGGAAACATATCTATACTCTTTTTAACACAGTGATGTGCAATTGAGTTTTCAAGATATTCTCAATTTGGAGATAATTTCCATTGTTAAGATCTTTCTTGGGAAAAAGAGTGTAAGGTATATATGTTGGAAGAGGTAATAATGCTTTTAACTTGAGCAGAAACATGACTTCTTTTCATATGCAACTTCTGTAGAATGCAAAGTGTGTTTATTGCGCTTCCTACCAATTTGTAAGTCATAAACTGCACCTGTGAGTCTGATGCAATTGTAAAGACAATCACTTCTGCTAAACTTTGAACTTCAAACTCCCTTGGATGAGATCAGAAACAAGTCTCTGTACCATCAGATTCACAAAATTTGATGTATGATACACTCTTGGATTTTTTCACCTATTTTTATGGCTGCTTTTTTGTTTGTTTGTTTAACGCAGCATACTGCCAGACCTAGCTATACAACAACATAATGTAGCACAAGTCACAACACTGCAGTATTAGCATGCAATATTAATTTGAACTTGCTCGAGTTCATCAGTGATTATAGACTTTTTTAATAATAATATATCTTTTCCAGAAAACATTAATTTACTGAAATCAAAAGTGCAACCAAGAAAGAATCAGGTTTTAGTTTACTAACATCTTTGTTGCCCTGTTCTACATATAGTCTGTAGGTAGATCTAAACTAGTCATAGAGGCTGGGATTGGTGCAACATGATCCCTTGCATTATACTATTACAATGAGCACTGGCAAGTCTGCGGTCCAAATGACCTAGAAGTCTCCTAGATAATCATAAGATTGTAGAATGATTTAGGTTGGAAAGTGCCTTTGGAGGTGTCCTGGGTTTAGCAGTGGCAATCATCTTTTTCTTCTTCATAGTAATTGGTGCAGCACCATGTTTTTGAGTTTCGGCCTGGGAACAAACCTGATAACAGGAATGTTTTTAGTTACTGTTCAGTAATGTTTATTCTGAGCAAGGACTTTGTGAGCCACCTGCTCTGCCAGGGAGGAGGGGAGGCCAGGAGGAAGCAGGGACAGGACACCTGACCCAAACTGACCAAAGAGGTATTCCATACCATAGCACATCATGCCCAGGATGTAACTGAGAGTTCCCCGGAAGGGCCAGTGCTCTGGGGGGTTTGGAGGAGGTATTCAGTCAGTGCTCGGTTGGGGTGTAGTGTTGTGAGTTATCTGTCAGTGGCTGGTGAGATGCTGTATTCTCTTCCCTTGTTATTTCCTTTATCATTATTATTATTGGTGGTAGCAGCAGTGATTTGTGTTCTACCTTAGTTACTAAACTGTTCTTATCTCAAGCTGTGGGAGTTGCATTCTTTTGATTCTCTTCCCCATTCTTCTGGAAGCAGGGGAGGGTGAGAAAGGGGGGTTGAGTGAGTGAACGAGATGCATGGCTGGGTTTAAACCATGACAGGAGGTTATCTGGTATAATTCACTGGTTGAAGGAGGTTGCTCAGTGCCTTGTCTATGCCTAATCTTCCTGCATAGTCTGGAGGTAAGGTAGTCAGTCCAGCCAACCTGTTGAGGAGGTAAGAGTTTAGTGATACAGATACAAACCATCCACATGAGGTTTCCTCAGAGACAAGATCCAAGAACCATTGACAATTTTATTTACAAAATCTGTTTGTCCAGTGAGCTAAGTTTTCCATATGCTCAATAAAGAAAGACGTACACATTAGGAATGTAACTCATTTCACCTATCTTATAACACTTTCTGTCTCAGCTTGTGCTGCTTTCCTCCTGTGATATCAAACTAATTTGATTTGGGTGCCAGGAAAGGATAAACTCAGTGGTGAAGCTACCTCTTCAGGACAGGTCACTTTTCCTGATATCTGTGTTCAGGTTTTCATCAAGAATTGGCACTTCATTATCATCAGGATTAACAGTCCAGGAAATAAGTATGCTCTTCCCAAAAACCATTGTTTCTGGAGATGTCTCTGTTAAGCTTTATATAACCCAGACTTTGAGAGGAAAATTCACCATCCTGCAAAATTCCATGACATTTCAGAAAGCACATTTTACAACTGTTAGTGTTCAGGGGCATTCTTGTGATCTAAAGAATGCTCTGAGAGTTGATTTTCCCAGTGTAATCTTTTTCACTGGAGTAGACCAACACCCAGTACAAAAAGAATGCTGCTTTCTATTTCAACTACACTTTGATATTTTTGCTTTTACAGTGTTTTTCTTGCAGCAAAATGACAATATATCAAAAAATATGAGAATGGAATAAAGCTTACAAACCAGCAGATTATACAGAGATAAAATTTTCCCTTTGCATAACTGATTAATAAATATGCCATGAATCCATTGTTCTGTTTGCACTGGATTATAAAAAAGAAATCACTTTTTTTCAGTATTGGAAAACATACCGTAAAAATAAATCAAATACATACAGCACACTCCCCTAAGGGAAATTCTTCAGTAGAGTATCGTTAAAAGTTTGCATCAACAAATGGAGCAAGATTATAACATTAAAATTGTTACTATAAATAGTATATTTTCATGACATGCTGAAAATACTGATGTGGTCATAGATATATAGTAAAGGTGAAAAAAATAGACAAATATTATGTTTTCAGACATGAGCATGCAGAACATAAGAGCTAAAAGCTGCAACCATCAAGCTATAAAGTTAAAAATTTTTAGTCATTCATTTATTTTCAAAGTGCCACAGCACTGGCAAATGCTCATAAAATACAGAAAATGAATATTTTTTTTTCCCTTCACAAGCCTGATTTTTAACTTAGTCATTCAACCCTTGCACACTTTTCACACAATGCAGGACTGAATTGTGTGTGATGTCATGTGGTTTTATAGAAGCTGGAAATATGAGGAATTATAAAAAGGCAATTGAACAAACTCATAGAGCAGAAATTCATAAAAGAAATGAATTTTCAGCTCAGGAAATCCCTAAATTGTTGGTTGCTGGAAGCTGAGAGGTAAGAAAGCTGAGGGGAAAAAAATACTCCCTTCTCTTATTCTGTATTTCTCCCCAAGCATCCATACGTTGCTGATGTACAGGGATTCTCAGTTGGATATATCTTTAGTGTTGCCCTCTATATTTTATGTTCTTATATTCCTATGTGCAGATAAAATTCTTTCATTCTGTGCTGTTGGGAAATTAGAATTACTACTAATTACTACTATAAAATCTGAAGTATATTAAGAAGTCAGACCCATGCTAACCTATATCTTCAGGTTTTTAGGTTAGGTTTATGCTTTTTAAAGTACTGACCTTGCTCCTGAAAGCACAGGCTTTGTGCAGATACGTTGCAACTGCATCTATATCAACCACTACACCAAACAGTAGCTTTGTAGCATGGTCTGGTACATTTTGACTATGAAACAGAGCTGCTGAATGTAAACTGCCTCTAGGAATTGTTCCTGACCTGTGCTAACCCTGATTGATTCCCAAGAATTGCTTTGGGAAAAATAGGTGGTCCTGGCCAGGGGACCACTGAAGTCACTCCAACAGCTTGTGGTGCTGGCAGCTAGCTCCAGGGTCCAGAGCACCAATACTCTGTTACCATTTAATGTAATTCTACAGACATCTGCATATCTGCCACATTCAGTAGACATCAAAGTGTACGCACTAGTTTGAAGGCAGTGCATTGAGAACAGTTTGAAAAATATAAATTACATATTGACCTTTTTAGATGCCCTACAGAGAGGAATGGTCACATGCCAAACTTTTCAGCTTTCTCTAGCTTTTTTTTTTTTTTCTTTCTTCTTTTTTTTTATGGAGAGCTGCAGTTAAGCAGTTTGTGACTATCAATTATAATAAAGACAGAAGAAGA
Organism: Agapornis roseicollis; assembly: GCA_002631895.1. Taxonomy (NCBI): domain Eukaryota; kingdom Metazoa; phylum Chordata; class Aves; order Psittaciformes; family Psittacidae; genus Agapornis; species Agapornis roseicollis. Next base: position 828 of record NDXB01003342.1, on the reverse strand, counting down.
GGAGCTAGATAATTGAATATGCATTATTACAGAGACTGAACTATAGTGTGGTTGCTACAGTGGGCTGATTCTGTAGGTTAAATTGCTCGATAGCATTTTACGACTAATGATTAATGATAGTAGCCTTTTACAGGATTTCATTTGTGGAAGCATTAGGGGCTGTTATGTGTTAGCAATACTCAGCACTGTTCCTGCAATGCAGGAAATATCTAAATAATTTCCTTTGTTCAGTACTACTAGTGCACAGTTACTGTTTGTGAGCAGTTGCAAATAATATGAAATTTTGTTCTTGGACATATTGGTTCCAATCTATAATTTATTTAAATACATTTGCTTTTATGCATTTAACATTTTGGGTTTTTTTTTTAAATTCAACAAGCAACTTACAGATTCTGGCTTTTTTTCTTACCTGCAAGAGAATGCCAGCAAAGGGGCAGGGAACAATCATGGTTCATGTTTATGCATTGGCAATGTAGCCGTGGGTAAGCAGTTTTTTTCTGCTAGGCATCCCCACTAAAAAGGGACAGAGAACTCCCAGATAGCATGGAAGTTATTCCTAAAGGTCAACAGAACCAGAGAATCATAGAATAGTTAGGGTTGGAAAGGACCTTAAGATCATCCAGTTCCAACCCCCCTGCCATAAGCAGGGACACCTCACACTAAACCATGCCACCCAAGGCTTCATCTAACCTGGCCTTGAATACCACCATGGATGTAGCACTCACAACCTCCCTGGGAAACCCATTCCAGCATCTCACCACCCTGACAGGAAAGAATTTCTTCCTTATATCAAATCTAAACCTCTCCTGTTTAAGTTTGAACCCGTTA
>NDXB01003341.1:0-74804 GCA_002631895.1 Agapornis roseicollis | reverse complement strand
TGCAGCCACAGGGCCAGGAGACCTCCTTGCAGGGATAGGGAGCTGCTGAGGAAAAGTGGAAGGAAAAAAGAGGCTTACAAAAGGTGGAAGCAAGGAGAGGCGGCCTGGGAAGAATATAGGGATGTTGTCCGTGAAGCTAGGGAGCAGGTTAGGAAAGCTAAGGCCCAGTTTGAATTAAATTTGGCTAGGGATGTTAAGGATAACAGGAAGGGATTCTATTGGTGCATTGGGAATAAGTGACAGACCAGGGACAATGTAGGCCACCTCCGGAAGCTATCGGGAGAACTGGGTACCCTAGAGACATCAGAGCAGCCTTGCAGTATCTGAAGGGGATGCTGGGGAGGGACTCCTCATTAGGGACTGCAGTGACAGGACAAGGGGTAACGGGTTCAAACTTAAACAGGAGAGGTTTAGATTGGATCTAAGGAAGAAATTCTTTCCTGTGAGGGTGGTGAGGCACTGGAATGGGTTGCCCAGGGAGGTTGTGAATGCTCCCTCCCTGGCAGTATTCAAGGCCAGGTTGGACAGAGCCTTGGTGCCATGGTTTAGTGTGAGGTGTCCCTGCCCATGGCAGGGGGGTTGGAACTGGATGATCTTAAGGTCCTTTCTATTCTAGGTCCTAACTATTCTGTGATTCTGTGACCTGCTCATCAGTCTCTGCTCATTGCAGGTGGAACCAGATGAGCTTTGAATGTCCCTTCCAGCCCATACTGTTCTATAATTCTTATCTAAAAAGAGAATTCTTAAATGCAGGCTGTATTTTAGTGCTCATACTTAAAAATTCACTCAATATGTGAGGGAAAAAATATGCATTTTTGAGACATTTTTCTTCTTTCTGTCATAGCCTATTCTGCCCTCAGTGCTGTGATGGCTGGAACCTGTTTGCTCCAGAGATTGTGGCTAAGAGCTGTTCTGTGGCATGTGAAAAGAAGAGAGAAGGGGGCTGGGAAAAAAGAGGAGGGTGCAGGTCCACATTATTTAACACAAAGCTATGTGGTTCGATATCCTTTAGGAGTCTGGCCTGTCCAGTTTCTTTCTGCAACTGAGTTTTAGTGGAGATGGGGGAATTACTGAAAGGACAGTGCAGCAAGGCAGGGTCCAGGAGCACAGAGGAGAAAGTTCACCAAATTAAACCCACTGTGTTTGTTTTCCTTCTTTCCTACGGAGTTCTGTAGCTTATTTTAATGGGTATTTATTCCCAGCTCACTTTAGAGAGCGGTTATTAAAAACCAGCCTCTTTAAAAATCATTAGAAGTTGTTTCCATTGGCAGGGTAACATTTGTCCAGACAAGGTATGTAATTACCTCTGAAACTGGTGAGGGACCTGGCGTATCCTTTGGTCACTGACAGTGTTGCCTCTCTTTAATGACTGGGTACATATAGAGATATGTATATATACACACACATATATTTATTATTAAAGGGTTTGGGAGCTTTAGCACAAGTTGGTTAAAACAGACTGGAGGCTTCTGGGGTGCTTACTTCTCCATCAAGACCCTTTGAAGAACTCCGTGGTCCAAGCAGACATCCAGCTGGATGGTATTGATACTTTGCTGGAAGGATCCAGGAAAACGTTATTGCTAAGTTGTATCTTGACTGGCAAATCCATGCTTAGTAATGGTGTGAGATCTGCCCAGTGTGGGCTTTTAGCATTGGTTGGGACCATCTGTCTCACTTAAATATGGGGCAGGAGTGAAGAGTGTTCTGGCATTGCAGCCTGAGTGCTGTTTTCTTTCTTTGCCTATGATCAAAGACCTGATCTGGTGCGAATTCCTTTGAGAAATACAAGGTTGCTGTGTCCCGTGGGAGTTAGAGGTAGTTGAACTGACCTCCCATGTCCTGCCTACCTGTGTCTATAGCATCCTTCCACCTTAGTTCCTAAAGAGACAGAGATGAATCCCCAACAAGGGGCTGAGGCTCCAGATTTTATGAGAGTTAAACGTGTCCATAGGTTTTCCTTCAAGGAAACAAGTTATAATTTGGGGGCAAATGTTTTAAAGCTGCATTTATCCCCAAATTATCTTCCCTGTTAGAATCCATTTGTTTTTATGTGCCCATATTTGTGTTGCTGCCTTCTTAAGCATGACAGCAAATACACACATACAGACTTACAAGACATGGCCTCAAGGAAGACAAAGGAAGATTTCTGCCAAATAAAATCCCTCTAAGGCTGTCTGGTGTTGGTTAGACACACTGAAACATCTGCTGCGCTGCTGAACACTGCTTCCTTCGTTATCTCCTGCTGCCACCCATGTTCTCATACATGTGTCCTGTCTACCTGTCCTGACATGTGCTTTGTATGTCTAGACAGAAGTCTGCATCTGCCTGACAGCTCAATTGAATTCATTCTCCTGGATTTTCTGGACAACCTGGAAATTCTTACTCTGGGATGCAAACATTTGTGGCTTACCTAGAGCTGCATAGTAGCCTTAAACCACAACTATTTTGTGTCCTGGAATAAGCTGTTCATTTACAACTGTACTGGTTAAAACAGCAGTAGAGCTCTAACCCAGAGACCCCTGTGCCACACAAGCTGCAGGGATAAGAGATATCCCCTCTTCTGACACACCTGCCCAGATGCTGTTTCTACACTGGCTGCTTCTGCAATGTATTCAATTCCCACCACTGATAACTGTTAGTTCAGTGGTAGGCTCAGTGCCCTGAAGCCCTGGTCTCTGAGATGAGGAGGTAACAGGATCTGAATTTATGGCCCTTAGCAACATGTGTTCAGTTTTCAGCATGATACTGTCAAATTAGTGGGATATTAAGATAAAGTGCAACTCCAAAGGCTGGTCCAGGGGTATTGTTGCAGGAAAGGTTTGAATGTTACCTATGAGTAATTTAACAGAGCAACGCTGAAGAGCATCTGTCTGCCAGAGGTCCTCTAGTTCAGAATTATGGTACTGCCCCAGAAAAGACTGAAAGCACCTGAATCCAGAAAGGGGTCCTCACATCCTCAGTCAGCTTCTGCCCAATCCCAGAAGGAGATTCACTGGTCCTTCCTCAGTAGCAAGAGCATCCTAAAGGGGTCCCTATGTCCCCTCCCTTTCCCTGCTTATTTCTGACCCTGTGCCTGGCATGCCTGTCTGCATGGTAAATCTGGATCTGAACAGCTCCGGCCTATAAAATAATCCTAGAAGAAAAGTCTAAATTGATCTGTTTGCTAATGCTGTGTCCTGAGCAGCCCTAAGATCAACTGTGCTGTCAAAGCAGAGGGGATGACTGATGGGAGACAGGCGAAGGTGGGAGCTGTTTAAGCTGGCATAGCTGCTGAGACTAACACGGGCTGACTTCACCAACCACCTAAAATCCTGCTCGTAGTTAGGTATGCTTGTGGTCTAGACAGAGCCAGACATTTCAGTACTTAATCCTTGCCCCATAAATTAGTTATCCTTTGGTTTGCTTTATGCACAGGGTTCAAACTAGTACATGTCCTCAGCCTGTGCCAGGTCAGACTGGTCAGGTCAGGGCACAGGAGCATTTGCCTCTTCCCAAGAAATGATGGTTATAGCACATCGAAGGATGAGCTATGCTGAGCTTCAGGTCTCCTCAAGGTGAGTCAAGCCCAGCACATCATCCCTGTCCTTCCCCAATGGTTTCTAGCTTGTAAAATGTTGATTGTGGGATGGAGCAGTCCCACTTACAAGTGTCAGCCTTTGCAACCCTAGGATCCTGCACCAAGCCCTCTCCTCCTGTCAGTACCCAGAACACTAAACAATTGTCCTAGTTCTCAGCTCACTTCTAATGGCTGTGGTATGCTGGGAAATAAAGGGAATGAGAGCACCACCTTCACAAAAACATGGGTGCTAGGGCAGTCTCCTGCAAAGCAGAATCTGCAAGTTTTAGTGCCCCCTGCCCCTTTGCAATAACCACCAGTGAAGCAGTCAGATGAAACAGGGGCCATGCAACTACTCCTTCAGCCTTTAAAAGTTAAGCTCCTGGGAAAGCTTTTGGACTGGGAATCACAAGTGGAAGGAGTTGCTTCCTATTTAAGGCTGGCTGCCAAATTCATGAGAAGATGGTGGCATTTAGGAACTACTCTGGTGCTGTTTCCAATGCAGAGCAACTCCTGTTCTGTGGCAGTAAATCTGCCCATACACTTTGCAGTGCATCTAACTTGGATGCTTGAGTTTCAATAGGTGAAAGTGCACTTACAACTCTGAGCTCTGAGTTAGTGGTGAGTGATTATATTCTCAACTATATACTATTACTTATAGGAAATGCCAGCCTTCAGCTATGCTTGCTTGATCCTCCTGCTCCAGAAAGGTCTTTCTGACCCTGAAGCATTTCTGCAGCTTCTTGACATCTGCTGTTGAAAACTATTTTATGAGCATCGTGTCTGGCTTGTAGCAAACAGTGGTGCCCTCACTTACTGCCTGGGGGGGAAAATGAAAGGGAATCCAAGGGCTTTGGCATGCAGGACATACAAAGGATACTAATGACTTCATACATTTCAGCATCAGTCCCTACCTCCAGTGGCAAATAGGAACAGCTGAGGAGCGGAAAAACTGAAAGCTCACCCCAACTCACATGTGACACTTTTGTTAGGGAGTGAAGTTGTGAGTGGGCAGTGCAGGAAGCCTGTGAACACATCTGTTTGATACCTTCTCACCACTGAGCTTGGCTGTCCATGAGTCCAAGGCTGTTCTCAGGGCTGAATTACCCTAATTGTGTGGTGCTGGATCCCACTTTCTAGCTAAATAGCTGGAGTTCATCTAACAAAGCTATTGTGCCTTTAACAGATAGGAGGCTGAGCCATTCAATCTTTAGTCCCCAAAGGGGACTCTGGGTCTGCTTGTCTCACATTTGCCATAGCTACCTGTGGTCTGCTTGTGTCAGTCAGTGCCAGCAGGGAATACTCTGAACTGTCTTTTCTTTTTAATCAAGATATCTCTCAATACTATATTGTTATATCTCTCAATACTATATTTATATTGGAGACTATATTGTTAGGTACAGTCTTCAAAATATCCAAGCTATCAGACCAGTCTTTCTCAACATGAGTTTTATCTTGAATAGGCACATAAAAGTGCTGGTATGCTTTGGGGTTTCAGAAACAGGCAAGAGGATTTTATAGAGTAGCTTTGTTTGAGTCTTCTTGGCTGTGAGGCTCTTTGAAGATGATTTAAATAAACATCACTTGCTGGCGGCTCATTATCTAGTCAAACAAGGAGATTTTATTGTTTGGAGTTACAGAAAGGAAAGCATCAGCTAATGTAAATAACAGTGGATGATTTTTATGTTCATGGTTGTCACAAAATGAAGCTGGGACTTGCAGAGCATCTTTGAAATGATCCCATCAAATCCTTAACAACGTTGCACAGAGCAGGGGAGCAGCAGGGCTCCCTGTGTGCTGAGAAGTTAAATTCTGCCAAAGTCTTTTGCTGGATTAGGATCACTGTATGACTTTCTTGACACCCTAAAGGCCTTGCTTTATCTATATTAAATAGTCATGGTATATTAAATATATAGGCATCATTATCTTAGACCTACTTATGCACCCAGTCTGGGGTAAGGGCTGGGATAAGGCTTAAAGAAACCCAATAAACAGACAAAGGAGTGCACAGAGCCAAATTCCTGCTTGGCAAAGTTCCTCCAGCATTAAAGCCTTTGGCAGACACTATTTAACAAAGCACTTGCATCCACACTTAAAACTTCACACCATTAACATTCTCCACCTCTCTTCCTATACATTGTTTTCCTTCAGATGCTATTCAAATAATAAGAGATGACCATTACAGCTCTCAAGGCGTTTGTATCAGTACAAAGTAGAGGTGTTAGGTATTGTGTGTACCACCACTGCTCACGTTTTGGACGGACTAGTCCTTTCCTGTGCAAAGATTCCCTGTCTCAATCCAGTCCTTTGCAAAATCCCTTCAGCCAAGAGCAGAGGAGTAACAACTACTTTAGTAACTGCTATCTGTAGAGTGCTTGAAATGCACGTTACATTTGGTTTCTCACTCTGCTGAGAGCCTGAGCAGCTGGAAAATAGCAAGGAAATGGTTAGCTGTGGCTGGGAAGCCTTGCTGGGGATGGGAACCCTCTCCAGCTCCACTCAAACAAGCGCAAAAAGCCACTTACCCTCCTCAAAAATGAGGGAAATTGAAGACTCTTTGCAGGTTTAAGGCAAGTTTCTCACTTCCGAGATGGGAACTATGGACAGGTCATGGAGTGTTGAAGTCCTCTGTGGGAAAGCTGGGCAAGAGCAGGCTGTCAGACTGATCTGTGGAAATTGTGAAGGTCAGAGGGGCCTGTGTGCCTTGGATAGAAAGAAAGTGCCTGCACGGGTGACCTTCTGGCTACCAGGAGTCTGTGTGGCTACCCAGCTAACCTGCAGGACAGGCAGTGACAGCAATGTTTCAAGAGATATTTTAGAACACAAAAAAGCATAGAGGATGCAAGTTCCCCAGCCTGGCCACCTGAATTTGAATACTTTCTGCTAACTCTACTAACTTCTACAGTTAGAAAGAGATAGATGTGAGTTCCTTTGCTATGTTGATGCCTTCACTCCTGCTCATCAGGCTTGAAAAAAAGAACGCATTGATACTGTATGTATGTGAGGCAGGTATTTTCCTGGATGAATGCTTTCCAGTTACACAGTGTTGGAAAACTTAGAGGTTTTTTGTAGCATATTGGTTCATGTAACATCCCCCCCACCCGCACCCCCCTTGGTTTAAGTTCTGCAATATTCAGGAGCTATCTCTTGCTCAAATATTTGAGTTTAAAGCATTATAGTTGCTTAGAACCAAGCTATTTCATTCATCCCATGGAGAGGAAAAGGATGCTGTAATGTTCTTCCCAAGTATCCAACCCTCTTCTCCATCCCTCACTGCCATTTAATTGCATCTTGTTCCTCTTGTTCACCTTATCATCTCTGGGTGATAGGGGACCTTTCTTCTTTATTTTATGCCCAGAGAAGCTGTGGCTGCCCCATCCCTGGCAGTGTTCAAGGCCAGGTTGGACACAGGGGCACCCTGCTCTAGTGGAAGGGGTCCCTGCCCGTGGCAGGGGTTGGAGCTGGATGAGCTTTAAGGTCCCTTCAACCCAAACCATTCTAGGATTTTTCAGGTGGGAGAAACATAAGGCAATTAGAGATTTTCATAGGGTCAGATAGAGGACACCCTGCCTGAGCTGGAGCTGAATCACCCTTTGGTGCAGCATTTATCAAACGAGGATCTGAACTTGTGCTTCAATTCTATACTACTTTTTAAAATCCAGTGCTTGCATCTGGCTTTTTTGAACTCAGAATCATCTGTGGGTGAGGAAAATGTCACCCGGTGTGTCTAGCCTGCAATGAAAGGTAACACACGTTCCTCTTTTGGTATGTAACTTCTCCTTCTCTAGGCTGCAACGCTGCTTGCTCTGGCTGCTTCCCACTGCTCTCCCTCTCATCCACCCTGACGTGGCTGGTAAGGCCACTCCAGCTCAGTGTGCCTGGGTGTTTTTCCCCTGCTTGCCCAAGCTGTAGCCTGTGTCCAGCACCTCAACTGGCCTCTGAAGATGGAGGCACTTTCAAACTGCCTGTCTTCCCACTGCAGCTACCCTGGTAGCGCAGGCAGTAAATGCTGCTTCTGACCACAGCAAGCTGTCCAAAAGAAATAACTTCCACATCAGATACCCAACAGATGATACCCCAGCTGCATGGTGTGTGTGAGAATCACATACATGGATCTTCAAGGGACTCCCCAGGCTGCAGTGCAGCTGCTTGACCTCTGTTCTTGCCCTGGTTTAAGCCCAGCCATCCTTTTGCCCTCCTTCCCCAGGGCACTCAGTTGCCCTTGAGCATTGCATTGCCATGGGTGTGGATCTATTGGAAAACTCACAAGCCAAACCTTCGGAGATGCTTTTCCAGAGGCCGGGAGCTGTGCCCTACCTGCAAAGTATCTCATGGCAGGCTCACTGCTGCAAGGAAGATGGTAGCAAAGGGCAGGGCGTGAGGGGGTATGGCATCTGAGAGTGTTATCAGCAAATGACATGCCTGAGGTTGTGCAGCCCCTGTTTCTTTGTGACCTGAGAGGTGCAAGAGGAGGTAGTGCTGAGAGTTACTGTTCTGACTCATCTGAAGAGAACTAAGTTAGAGACCTGCCTGCAGAAATTCTGCCTCTATTTCTTCTTTCTCTGCTGCAAGCCTGGAAGGGGAAGACTGAAGATTTTGTTGACAGAGGAAGAATGCAAATAAATATGCTGAGTCAAGGTGCTAACCCAAGCTGTTCATGCTGTAGGCAGATCCCCACTGCCTTAAGAAGGCTGTGTTATGAGTCACACCTCAGAGGTCTCCAGCACCAGGGAAGGGGGATCCCTGAGCTGAGGAGACCAACATTCCCTCCTCTTTGCATTGCTCTCAATTGGGGATGCTGCAGGACCTGGTAAATGGTTCTTCTGCTTATTTATAAACAGGGGGGAGAGGAGAAGGCGTTTGCAGTCATGGATTGACCCTGGTAGGGGCAGAAACCCCCTCTAAAGAGATGCTCAAATCTTGCTCTGAGTCCTCTAGCACTGGTTGCTCTAACACACATGATCACTTTGATAGATGCTAGTGCTTTCTGGGGCAAAACCTTGCTATGGAGTTGTGCTTTTAGGAGACAAAAAGCAAAATATCAGGTTTGCTTGATGGAACATCTATACCTCCAGGCTTTATAAAGCCCCATCCCTTTTCAGTGTTCAAGGTCAGGTTGGATGGGGCTTAGAGCAATCTGGTCTAGTGGAAGGTGTCCCTGCCCATGGTGGGGAGTTGAATCTGGTTGAGCTTTAAGGTCCCTTCCAACCCAAACCAGTCTGTGGTTCTATGAAACAGGAGTAAGAAACCAAACCAGCCAAAGCTTCTGTTATCCTCCAGCCCCAAATGTCTGTGCCTCATTCCACATTGTTTTTTTAAGGGATGTTTTCATATTCCTTTGCTTGGGAGCAAATCCTGTTGCCCTACCAACTGCAGGCCTGCTGAAGAGTAGCTCTTCCTCCCTCCTCACCCTCTGTTCCCCCTTCCCCAGGAGGGAATGTGAAGTGCAGGGCTCTGCATCTGCCTGCCAGGCGTTCTGCTTCACTGACAGAACCCTATCTATCCAACCACTCTCTATCCAAGACAGGAAGTGTTGTGCAGGCTGGAGGTGACTCTGGGTCTGCTTGTCTCAAGCTTTCTAGTGACTCATCTGTCTGCAGCTGATAGGATGTCGGCTGATATGTTTGTATTAAACTGCAGACAGCATTTGGGTGCTGAGATACTGAAAGGCTGATTTCTGTTTTGACTGTTGTCACCTTGGCTCACAAAGCATCAGGTATGTGTCACTCTCTGGGGTTAAGCACTCTCATTCAGTAATCTCATGAATAGCTTCTAGGCCCATGAATGAGAGAAACCCTTCAACTTGTTGAAATTGGAAGGCCTGGGAAGGAACTTCTCACTTTTTCCGGTCTGCTGTGAATTTCAGAGGCTTTCCCCAGAAAGAGACACTCAAAGAAAGCTGAGTTTCATTCTGCCTGAGTGGAGCCCCAGCTAATTACAGCACATCTGACGCTGGCTCTGTTATGCTACAGAATAGATTGAGACTTATGAATGAAACGTGTTGCACATTAACATGTTAAATATATCCCTGTGGTGTCTGGAGCTGTGTAGTAACAGCTTAAAGGCTTAGAATTGGCTTAGGTTCATAAAAGAGATATAGATGTAACATACAAATTACAGCATGAAAGAAATGAACTTAAAAGGATCGGCCGAGACAACTTGAAAGTATTTCTCTGGCCTCTACCTAAGAAGTAATGATTGCAAATATGCCATTCATAGAATCGTAGAAACAAATGTGCCATTTCTTTCTTTTTAAGAACTCTGTTTCTTTTGGCTTTAACTGTATTTATTTCCATAGCCTGTGACCGTTCTGTGATTCTTCTACTTTCTGACCAGACCCAACCTCTTCAATAATTCGGCTGATCTGTTCAAAAAGGCCCACAGGCTTGGGAGTTGTGCAGCTTTCAGATGAAAGTCTTATCATGCCTTTCAAGGGTGGCCACATGTCATGGCCCTCATTGCTGATTCAGGGCATTTACCACCATGCAGAGCATCTCCTCTGAAATGATGAGCTTGGACAGGAGAGGATCTGAACAGGACTGTCTTTTATTGCCTAAGTAAGCCCAAGGTTCCAGCTAGAGAGGGAATGGACTAGATGGCTTTTGAAGGTCCTTCCAACCCAAACCACTCTGTGATTCTATGTGAGGAGAGAGAATAGGCTGTGTGGGGGGATAAAACCTCACTCCTGCTGCACAGCTCCTGGTCCTGATCCCACACAGTGAGAGCTTGCCTCTGGTCCAGCAGGCTGCAAATGATGCCTGTCATCTTTGGTGAGGATATCGATAATGCAGGGAAATGAATTGATTACTTGAGGAGCTCAGTCTGTGCATTAAGGAAGCTGCAGATCGACATGGCTGCCTGAGCCACTTGCTTAATAACAGATAGTGGGGGATAAACAAAGCATGGGGAAATAGGGAAACAGCTGAATATCAGAGAACGAGGACCATCCCCCTGCCAAGACCAAGGCAGTTCTACTGTGATGGTGTTGCATTCCTCCCTCAAAATTCCCTCCCTGTGGTTGAAGTAACAGGAGGAAGCAAAGTCCCGCTCGGGAAGTCTTAGGCAAAGAGGCAGAGGGGCCAGGTTATCCCTCTGGAATTTTTACCGGCTCCAGCTACTTTTTTCCAGGCTGATCCACCCCTGTCTCTAAGGAAACATGGGGAAAAGATGACGTTTCCAGCAATCTGGAGGGACTCAATATGCTTTCAGGGCACTGGGCGTATGAACAGAAGAACTTGAGATCAGTTACCTGGGCTGTTTAGGTTGGCTTTTCCCTCCCCTTCCTTTGCTGACCTGTAACAGAACTTGTATTGAGGTGATTCATCCCCCAGGATTCTCTCAGTTACTATGGAATACTTTCCAAACAGCATGTGCCTGACATAACCAGTCACGAGTATGTGCACTGAAATGGTTCTCAAGGAGTTGGTGGTGGGCTGGTATGAAGTTTTCTTAGCTATGTTTTCATTCATGTCAGTGAATTACAAGGATAAAAATTGACAAGTTACAGAAAGAAACCAGTGTCTGTGATTCATGATGAGGGGTGTTTTTGAAGAAGAAGCCCTTGTGAGCAAAGTTACTGAATATATAGAATAGAAAAGAGAAATCTTTTCTATTCTATAACAGAAAATAGAAAATCTAGAAATGTCTATTATTATTCTATTATTTCTATTCTATTATTCTATAGATTATATAGAAATTTCTATATAATAGAAAATAGAGAAATTTTTATTCTCTAATAGAAAATCTCTGGGATTTTCAAAATGCATTTCACTTGGGTGCAGTTAACAGGTGAAATGAAAGCACCTCATTCCTTTGCAAATACATCTACTAGCAAGATGTATCAGGTCTCACGAGAGATCTTATAGCAGTCTTCCAATACCTAAAGGGGCTACAAGAAACCTGAAGAAAGGCTTTGGACAAGGGCCTGCAGGGACAGGCCAAGAGGAATGGCTTGAACCTGCCAGAACAGGGCAGACTGAGCTGAGCTCTTAGGCAGAAGCTCTTCCCTGTGAGGGTGCTGAGGCGCTGGCACAGGGTGCCCAGAGAAGCTGTGGCTGCGCCATCCCTGGCAGTGCTCAAGGCCAGGTTGGACACAGGGGCTTGGTGCACCCTGCTCTGGTCGAAGGGGTCCCTGCCCGTGGCAGAGGTTGGAGCTGGGTGAGCTTTAAGGTCCCTTTCAGAAATGAGAAGAATAAAGACCCTGTTGCTGCTCACCTGTGCCCAGACCACAGGCTGCTGCTTTGCAAACCATGGGTCAAGTCGTGCTCTGCAATCTGGAAATCTTTGGTCAGCAGCACTAGGCAGCTCAATGGAATCTGTGGCTGTGCAGCAGAGCTGCAGGACCCTGTGCTGCATCAGGTTGCTTCTGCATGAGTTACATATTCTTAAATTAGAAAAATTAGCTGTTAAAGCAGAAGAAAATCCCCATCCAGTGAACAGTCTCAGTTTAAAAAGCATGTAAATTTATGGTAATCCCTATGAACTACTGAGAAATGTCTATTGGGGCCCATAAATGTGCTGGCTTTCGGTCTCGGCCTTAATTACCCTGTGTGCTGCTTTACTATGTACTTCTAACTCCTGCAAAGAAAATACATAGGAGCTGGATATAACAGCTGCTCACGTGTTAAAGATTCATCCTTTTGGATATATATATATATATTTAATAGCAGTGACCAGTCAGGAGTGTGCTGACAGCTGCATTGCATTTATTCAGTAGGATGCTGGAATTCCTTCAGATGAAATCTGAGCCTAAACAAAGTGCGAGCACATCTGTAGACTGAAACTGATGAAGAAAATTGCAGTGGTACTAATTTCTAACTAATGCTAACTCCTGCTTGAATGTGAGCTCTTTATACAGGCTCGGAAGTAAAGCTGCTTCACCATAAACCCCCAAAGCAGTCTGAAACATCATATTATATTTTTGTTAGCAAAGTTTGCATTTTAGTCTGGTTTCATTCCTTTTCCTCCCTCTCCCTGTCCCTGCCCCCCCTCTTTGGTTTGTATCTACTTGTCTGGTTTGATTGCACTTTCTCACACCTTCCTCTCTGGAGATTTACAAATCTGAGATGTTTATAAGCTCCAATACTCTGATTTTATTGGTCCTCCAAGAGCTCCACGAATGGCTCAACCTTACAGTCGGCTAATGTTCTTCTCCATGGTTTAGACAAGGCTGTTAAAGAAATGAAACCTCCAAGGACAGCCCCACTCCCTCCCCCCCGAAATCATTTATCAGACATTTGGCAGGCTAAGTAGCAGCTCTGATAATACTTATGATGGGCTGAATGAAAGATCTATAATCCCCTTTCTGTAGTAAACGTGGGCAACTCCAGATCGATTCCTCCTAGCAACAAATAATGTGACATAAATTACACAGCAACTGCTTAGCAGGATTTAAAGCTGGTGTTTTTTTTCTCCTTTGCCCTGAAGATGAACTTCATTTGCAGTGGGGCTGCCAAATCCATTGCATTGTAAAGAAATTTGCTTTCTGAACTAGATACCCCTAGGGACTGAAATTGTGTGCAAGAAAAGCCAAATCCAAGTGTTTGGCTATCCGTATGGGTTGGATGTACGCTAACAAACAGCATCATTCTTTACATCTTACATTTACTGTTTGTAAGCCAATAAGGCTTTAGGCTGCGTTCCTGGAAGCCTATCAAGCTGCTAAAATGTGTGGAGCTTGTTGGAGAGCTCTGGGGCAGGCTCCCACCTTAAAGTGGGGAGGATCAGACGTAGCTTGTTGCAAGGACCTGTTTTGTAACCCCTTAAGAGCTTCTCTTTGCAGGCTGGTGTTGGGGGAGATCCCCTCTTCTTTTCTGCCTCTTCCGAGCCCTTCTGGGTCAGCACTTGGGCCCTCCTGTGCCACTTGAGATCTGATCCTCAGGCTTTTGCTGTCAGACAGCAGGACTTGGTTTTCATTCTTCTTTACACGCTAGTACGAATATCTGATGGAAGTCATTGCTTATCCTTAGGGAAATGTCAGAGCAACAACACCGTGTGTCAGAGCTGTAGTGCTGGACAATTTGAACCTTTCTTCTGAGAAATGGTTGTAGAGTGAACCTTCGTATTTTTTACAACAGCAATTAAGGCTGCTGTTTCCCTTGCAGGTTAAGAGGTTTGCTGCTGGCTTTGAACCTATGAGATCCAAACTCCAGGGTGTCTGTAGGTGCAACTCTAATATAAATAAACCCTTTACTCTAGCAAGCTCTTCCCTGTGAGGGTGCTGAGGCGCTGGCACAGGGTGCCCAGAGAAGCTGGGGCTGCCCCATCCCTGGCAGCGTTCAAGGCCAGGTTGGACACAGGGGCGCACCCTGCTNTAAATAAACCCTTTACTCTAGCAAGCTCTTCCCTGTGAGGGTGCTGAGGCGCTGGCACAGGGTGCCCAGAGAAGCTGGGGCTGCCCCATCCCTGGCAGCGTTCAAGGCCAGGTTGGACACAGGGGCTTGGAGCACCCTGCTCCAGTGGAAGGGGTCCCTGCCTGTGGCAGGGGTTGGAGCTGGATGAGCTTTAAGGCTCTTTCCAACCCAAACCAGTCTGGGATTCTGCAGCAGCAGGATATTTGGCTATGTTTGCCTTTGAAAATCCCACCCCTCCCTTTCAACCTATCCACTACTGATATCAAGTTACCCTTTCCAGTAGGGTTTGGTTGTAAGTATAGTGCTCAAGCTCACTAAAATAATACAGTCCAAAAGGGGAAAAAGTGTTCTCCCAGCCAATCAGAGCATGTATTAAAGAATGAGTCATGTCTGATGGATTTAAAAATATACGGCCTGTTCCTGTAATGTAAAACATTGCTACAGCTCCCTGCTCTAATACAGTGGAAATTCCATATTTATTTCTCATGAAGCCTATCTGTTATGTTATCCAAGTGAGTTACTTAGAAACAGCAGTCACCCCAGTGTTTTAACAGGGGACTGTAACCAAGCTTTCCTTTGTGATTTCAGTATAGGCTTGTCTTGACAATCCATGAAGATGATGTAACCAGAAAACAGCCCATTAATCTCATCCGAAGCTTTAAATTCCAAGGTGCAATAAATCAAGTTTAAATGAGTTTCCACTGAACAAAAGTAAAGAGGCTTTATGAAAAACTTTCATTTTCAGTGAGGCTTTCTTTTACTGCATATTATGATATAATTCTTCAAGCAGCATCTGGTTATGCTAAAGTGGAAGTGAATTTCTTTTTGTTGCTGCATGCTTATATTTTGCTTAACAGTTGCTGAAAGAAAATAAAAAGGGGGAGGGAATTTTGGTGTTGCATTCCTGGGGAAAAACACAGAATTCCTTTCTTCATAGCCTATGGACAAGGCTGATTTTACGTTGGAGCAGGGCAGAATGACCAAAATCAGCTGGAGATGTCTGAATGCTCAGCTGGGTAGGAGTCTGTAAACTTATTTTCATGTTCTGGCACCTCTAAAGCACTAGAGATAGGTTTCTTTAAAGCAGTGTCCAGCACTGAATCTTGCCCTGTTCCTTAGCACATAAAATCTGGCATGCTGTGAGTACATGAAAGGATAGAGCAAAAGTATGTGCAAATGTAACTTTATATGTCTTTGCTGGATATAGATGCTAGAGAATGTAATATACACAAATGTATGTGCATATGTTTGACTGTATATATACAGTTACATCAAATAAGCACTTGCAGTTAAGGCTGGCTCTCATTTGGTGACTTTGTAGAAGTTGTTGGCTCTGTTTCCCTACCTATACATGTGCCTGTGTTCCCTCAAATCCCCTCCTTGTTTGCTCAGCTCTCTCAAACAGTGATGCTCCTCACTCCGCAGAGACAAATGTCAGCTCAGAGAAGAGGAGGGGAGGTCTGAACAGCAGAGGCTTTGCCAAAAACCGCTGCTCTGCCTTTCAGCAGTCTCCTTACATCTTGCAGTACCTGCCAGCTCCTGCGTGCTGTAGGATGCAGAGGCTCTAGGATTACTAATGCCTGCAACAGACCCGTCGGGTTCCACAAAGCCTCCAGTCGAAGTCCCATCAGCCATCCAAAGCTTTGCAACAGAAACAGGAGGCCCTGCAAGGGGAGTGGGGAAGGGGGAAGAGTGCATTTATGTCCTCAGTGTGCTATCTCTGTGATTTTCAAGGCTCCATTTGTAAGCACAACCGGTGTGGAAGCAAGTCTTGGCTGCCTGATTCAGTGCCTCCCAACATGACTGGAGTAGGTCTCTTGGCTTCAGTGGGACCCTAATTCTTTCAGTGTGTTATAGAACTCCCCGAACTACTCATCAGCTGGAGCCACATTCGAGCATTTCAGTTCCTTTTTCTCATGTAGTCCCCTCTCAGAGTCATGACCTGAGGCAGAGATCAGCAAAGCTAAGAAGGGTAATTTTTTTGCATGGAGCTGCTAGGAAACAGCACTAGCAAAGCTAAAGAACCAGTAAGTTCTAACACTGGGGTGCTGTCAGACAGTGGCAAAAAGCTGTGGCAGTCACTTTTTCACACAGGTCAGCTATAACTGGTGCAGCATGTCCCTGCCCAGAAAGCCAACCGTATCCTGGGCTGCATCCAAACGACCAGCAGGTCAAAGGAGGTGATCCTGCCCCTCTACTCCGCTCTCATGAGACCTCACCTGGAGCAGTGTGTGCAGTTGTGGTGTCCTCAACATCAAAAGGACACAGAGCTGTTGGAACAAGTGCAGAGGAGGCCATGAGGATGATCAGGGAACTGGAGCATCTCCTGTATGAAGACAGGCTGGGGAAGTTGGGGCTGTTGAGCCTGGAGACGAGAAGGCTGCGTGGAGACCTCCTAGCAGCCTCCCAGTATCTGAAGGGGGGCCTATAGTGATGCTGGGGAGGGACTCTTCATTAGGGACTGTAGTGACAGGACAAGGGGTAAAGGGTTCAAACTTAAACAGGAGAGGTTTAGATTGGATCTAAGGAAGAAATTCTTTCCTGTGAGGGTGTTGAGGCACTGGAATGGGTTGGCCAGGGAGGTTGTGAGTGCCCCATCCCTGGCAGTGTTCAAGGCCAGGTTGGACAAAGCCTTGGGTGCCATGGTTTAGTGTGAGGTGTCCCTGCTTATGGCAGGGGGGTTGGAACTGGATGATCTTAAGGTCCTTTCCAACCCTAACTGTTCTATGATTCTATGAAAGAGGAGAAACCTCTCCTGCGTAAGTGGCTTGTCTGGGATGAACGAAGCGACTTTGTGACCTTTTGATGCCTGAATTTTTCTATGCAGAAAGTGCAGACAACTGTTTCCTAACCTAGCAGAGCTGAGAGGAGACTAAACCATCAGCGTGAGGTTCCCCCATATCTGTGTTACTGTGTTCCAGCAGTGATTCTGGTTTTCCATGAGTATCTATACCTACTTGGCTTCTACTGATCTGTGTTTTATGCAAGGAATAAAAAGTAGAATCTATTAATTTTCCTGTTGAATATTATAATGTTTGGAAGCATAGTGGGTGTGAGGATAACAAGAGGTCTCTGTGGTCAAGGATGGGAGGACACCTTTGCTATGGAGCCTGAGTTCCTTCCTACCCTGCCAGGCCACTAAGAATCACAGAATCATCATGGTCACAATGCATCTTGGTTTCTTGAAGTAGAACCGCAGACTAGTTTGGGTTGGAAGGGACCTTAAAGCTCATCCAGCTCCAACCCCTGCCACAGGCAGGGACGCCTTCCACTGGAGCAGGGTGCTCCAAGCCCCTGTGTCCAACCTGGCCTTGAACACTGCCAGGGATGGGGCAGCCCCAGCTTCTCTGGGCACCCTGTGCCAGTGCCTCAGCACCCTCACAGGGAAGAGCTTCTTCCTTACACATAACCTGAAATCCCCCTGTTTCAGTTTGAACCCATCACTCTTTGTCCTATCACTACAGTCCCTGTTGAAGAGTCCCTCTCCAGCATCCTTTGTAGGCCACTTCAGATACTGGAAGCTGCTGTCAGTTCTCCACAGCTTCTCTTCTCCAGGCTGAACAGCCCCAGGTTTATGTTTGCTGGCAAGCTCTGGTGAGCTGCAGGAGCCATGTGCTCTGCTGCTGTCAGCAGTGTGAGCTCCTGAGGCTCCTTCCTCATGCAGATTTCTTCCCCCATCTTCACGTGGCTCTGCCCCAACGCTCACCAGGGGCTGTGGAACCTGGATTCTCTTGCTCCTCTTTTCTTCCTTTAGGATTTCTGTGCGGATGTGGAGACCTGTGTGGAGTTTGGTGAATGAACAGGAATCACTTCTGACCATTCTTAGGAGTTTAGGACCAAGGAAATAAATGTCTTGGGTCACTTCCCATTGGATGGAGCAACTGGGGCGGGCATTTCCCTGTATGTCAAATGTTATCAGGCTGATGCTAGCTGACCAGTCATTGTGTCTAAGATAAAAATCATAAACCAGCCATACTGATACTTGTGTGCTGAGGTCTCCTGCCTCATAAAATCCAGGTGAAATCAGTGAAGTTTCTTACTGATGTAGCAGGAATCTGAGTGTCCCTTTTTATCTGAACGATCTGTGAGCTTTGCACAGTGACATCAGGGAAGTGGAATCATGTTATCACATTCTGCACTCATGACATCAAATACCATCTTGTTGGAAATCAGGGCAGCATCACATTACTTCGTGTTAATACAAGGAGATGAAGCAGAAAGGCTGCAGAAGAAAGGTGTGCTCTAGTCCAACCATTTACATCACAGTTCATATTCCTGCCTTAGCTCAAGAATGTGCTCTGAAAAAGTCAGTCAAAGCTATTGGGCCTGTGAGGGGCAGCATAGATAGAAAAGAAAGGTATTTCTCACCCACAGGAAAGTAATGACAGAGGCTCACTGGCCTGGGTGATGGAAGAGGTGAAGATGTGTGAGCAAATGGGTCCTTTCTGGCCTTAGCAAAATGTATGAATCCATGAATTTCCTCTGACCTGAGCAAAGCTCTCCCTGAACACAGTAAGAGCTGAAGCATGCAACAGCTGGCTACAGTATCTTTTGCAGTAAGTAGATGCTGTAAGAAATAGCATGAGAGAAAATGGTTTCCTGATTAAATATGACCTAGGCTTATAGAGCTCTCCAACATGGGAACAGTTCAGCTGGCCAGCAGACCACCTTTGCTGTCTATCTTATCAGGTGATCTCTTTAATGAAAGCCATGTCAGTGTGCTGCTTCTCCCTTCCAAAAAGCATTTATAGGCAGCTTGAGAAACACAATAGGTTTGCTAGCATGTGTTCTTTTAAGCTAACTAAAGGCATATGTGAAGGCATGCCTTCCTTAATAAAATATTTAGTGAAGGGTTCTATTTCTAAAATCAGCACAGGAATGCGCTTGGGAAGTCTAGATTTCCATACCAAGACTCTCCTTCCTTTTCTAGCTTCAGGACAATGCTCTGCCTCTGTTGGCACTGTCACTTTTTCCTTTCTTGTTATAGTGGTTTACAATAGTAAGCACCCAGGATAGGTGTTGCTTCAAAAACATGATGTTTGTTTCTCTTTTCAGTCCTTTTCAAGGCCGGGAACTTTTCTATTAAGGTGCCTTCCCATCTAATTTCCCCTTTCCTCCTATCAAACGCTTTATTGCCTGTACCGTGTTTCACACTGCCCATTTCATGGGGCTGACTATCAAGCTTGTGTGTTCTGTCAGGCACTGTGCTGGTCAGGCACAGTTCCTGATTTTGATCCTTCTGCTCTTGCTCCCTGAAGTTAGGACATCTAGAAATGGCTGCTTTTGTGCTTCTCTGAAAGCCAGGCCTTCCCTAGCTATATGCAGATGAGGTGTCTCCCTCCATCCCCATTCTTGCAGTAAGAAGAGGACGAACAGCATCATCAGATCACATGTAAGTGGTCTTGCAGCATCAGCAGAGGCAAGAGGCTTGTTGAGTCAGCCTTGAGTCATAACCATGCAGCACTAGAATCTGGCTAAAGAGGCTTTGCTTACTGGCCTCTATGTGGGAGGAAATTGCACAGCCTTGAGTAAGTAACCAGAGTCCTAGAAGCCCACCAAATCTGAGCTCAAAGCCATGTCCTGGAATAAAGTTTGGACTCTATTCCAACTTTATGGTCAGGGGACGTAGCACACTGCTGTTGTGAGTAAAGGAGATTAATAAGAGTTTATTCCCTTTTACACAATTATGAAGTCCAGGGCATCTATAGAAGGATGAATGGGCTTTTTGATCTTCAGGATACTGGAGGCATTTTTATGCCTTTTCAGGAGTTTCTCACAATGGCAGTAGGTTTCTGGGACGCTGGGGCAATTACAGCCTTGAAGTGAATGGAAAAGAACAGAGAGTGCAAGGAATGAATGCAGATTCTCTCACATGTTGAATTTATGAAAGCCTACATATTTTCACTTACTTTTGAGCATCTCCCCCTCTCCTGAGTCCCCTGAAAACAACCCACTAAGAAGCCTACAACCTCAACAGATATATCAACTGTTTTCCCAGCAGGGAAGAAGTAATGTTTACCAATGTGCATTCATTTCTAGAATGAAATAGAATGAGGGGAAGATCTTGTACTTCTCTCTGGCATCAACTGTTGATTGGCTTGTGTGCTTAAGAAATTCAGAACCATGATGTTGGAAGGATCTTCTGGAGACCATCTAGTCCAAAACCTCTACTCAAGCAGGGTTGGCTATAGCAGGTTGGCCATGACCATGTCCAGTCGGGAGTTTAGTATCTTGGGAAGGTATTTTATTAAACCTTGATGGAAAGAAGCTGCAAAAGAAGACCCTTGTGAAGAGGCAGAGAGCAGATATGCTTGCCTTGGGGCTTGTGCTTGGCCCTATCAGGGCATCTGGTGACTAGCAGTGTTCCCCAGGGCTCAGTATCTGTCAACAGTCTGGATGAGCGGATTGAGTGTACCCTCAGTAAATTTGCAGACACCAGGTTGGCTGGGAGTGTTGATCTGCTGAAGGACAGGAAGGTTCTGCAGGGGGATCTGGACAGGCTGGATAGATGGACTGGGCCAATAGTATGAGGTTCAACATAGCAAAGTGCCTGGTCCTGCATTTGGGTCACAACAATCCCGTGCATTGCTCCAGGCTTGGGGAAGAGTGTCTGGAAAGCTGCTCATGGGAAAGGAGCTGGGGGTGATGGTTGATGGAGATGAACATGAGCAGCTTGTGCCCAGGCAGCCAAGGAGGCCAACAGCATCCTGGCCTGTATTGGCAATAGTGTGGCAGCAGGGCCAAGGCAGTGACTGTCCCCCTGCACTGGGCACTAGTGAGGCTGCACCCTGAATCCTGTGTTCAGTTCTGAGCCCCTCAGCACAGGAGAGACCTTGAGGTGCTGGAGCGGGGCCAGAGGAGGGCATTGGAGCTGGTGCAGGGCCTGGAGCACAAGTGTGATGGGGAACGGCTGAGGGACCTGGGGGATTCAGATGGAGAAGAGAAGGCTCAGGGGGGACCTTATTGCTCTCTACAGCTGCCTGAAAGGAGGTTGTAGTGAGGTGGGGATTGGTCTCTTCTCCCACATAACAAGGGATGGGACAAGAGGAACTGGCCTCATGCTGCCCCAGGGCAGGTTTAGATGGAGCTGAGGAACAATTCCTTGCCCACAGGGTGCTCAGGCATTGGAACAGGCTGCCCAGGGCAGGGCTGCAGGCACTGGCCCTGCAAGGGTTCACACAGCGTGGAGATGTGGCTGTCAGTGCCATGGGGCAGCGGTGGCCTTGGCAGTGATGGGAATAGTTGGACTGGGTGAGCATAAAGGTCATTTCCAAGTTAAATGATTCTATGATTTCAAACCCTCAGTCTCAGCAATGTGAGAAAGTTGTTTCCATACCACAGGGAGAAGTAAAACAGCAAATGATGAAATTTCAGGCCACTTTGAAGCACAGAACTGCAAAGCCCAGCACTGAGATGGAGAGAGGTCCTGGAGGAAGCTCGGTTGTATCTGAGCTCCTGTGAGGCTCTGGGTGGAGGAACCCTGCCTTTTGGCCTTGTGCAGTGTTCCTGGCAAAGTGGCAGGCTGGATCCAGAGCTTTCGCTGCACAAGAATGTTGCTGGGCCAGGCCCAGGCTCTGGAGGAAATAAGAAGTAATTAGGAATAATGGTTTGTTTCTTTTTCCTTTGCGTTTTCCTTCTTTTCCTCTTGGTAACCTTGGAGAAGCTCTAGAGATCAGCCAAGGGGACCAAGCTCCCATGTGAGAGTCTTGGTGAGAGTGCCCACCTCGGCAGAGCTGCTGCTCCTCCCATGAGGGTGCGGTGGTGGCATGTTAGATGCTTGGCATGTCATGCACCACGTAAATGCATTGGGTCACAGTCTGTCCTGCTCCAGGGAGAAAAGTCCATGGAAGTCTAACATAGTGGAAAATTACTGAGGGTAAACAAAAGTGTCCAAAGGAACAGAAACCTCTTCTGATGTACAGCCAGGAAACCTCAAGGTTTGCAGGAAGATGTGCTGGTGATTCAGGGGGTGGTATTCTTCCCTTTGAGTCAGTCCTGAATCCAGGCCTAGGTATGACCACATCTGATACACGGCTCCTCTGACAGCACCATGCCCATGAGCACTGTGCTGGAGGGTTGGCTGCTCACTGGATTTTTCTTGGAAAACTCCTGTCCAGGAAGAGTTCAGGCTTGACCAATGTAGCCAATGAAAGCTGGCAGAATCACAGCAAGGGCTTTGTAGCTCTGCTTGAGCAAGCAGAGGAATGCAGAGGTATTAGATCAGATCCTCAGTTAGTAAAAGCCAGTATAACTCTGGCTGAATTGCAGCTGCAAACAAATGGTCTGATGCCATTAGCAGCACAACTCCACTGATTAAATGGGAGGGGAGGAGAAGAGCTGAAGACCTGCTTATTTGATATAGTTACAAAAAGATCACTATTGGATGGGGCTTGGAGCAACCTGGTCTACTGGAAGGTGTCCCTGCCCATGGCAGGGGATTGGAACTGGATGAGCTTCCACCCCAAACCACGTTATGATTCTGCTTCTAGAAACCAAGATGCATTGTGACCAGTGAGGCAAATTCAAACAGGACACTGATAACGGTCACTGCTTGAATGATTTCCAGCTCTCTGTGTCCTGCCAACACTGCTCCATGCAAAGGGAAGTGAACTGGCAGTGGATTTCCTATCTTTACTGAAGCCACTGTTCAGACATCTGTACTAAGTTGGTTGGATGCAATGCTGTGGACAGGATGTAGGATGGCAAGTCACTTCATTTGGCACAAATTCACACCCTGGCATAGGAATGACTGGCTCAGAGGCTTGAATATCCAGGCATGGTTGCCTCAGATCTAAATTCTATCTTGCCTGAAATATGTAGAGAGGTTTGTGCTGCTACTCCTCTGCAGCAGTAGCTGCTCTAATAGAGTATGTCTGTCTATTGATCAGTTCATGCACTGTGTTGTAGGGAGCAGAAGACCCTTTAGCTGGAGGACTTTAATGCTTGGGAAGAACAACAAATGACAAAGAACTATGACTTTGTTTGTTGTTGACTTACAAACAAAGAACCTATTAAAAAAGGCAGCTGATGTGGGAACGTGGGAAGTGATAAGGCCTAAGGAAACACATTCAGTAATAATATTCCATCACTTTATACTGGAATGGTAAAATGGCAAAAAGCTGGTAAGTTATTTTCGATAAAAGTGAATTCACTGAAAATAATGGGGCTTTCTACTGAGCAGTGCTTTATAAAGCAGTGTGTCGATGCAGATGTAGTCCAATGGATGTCAGTGGTGTGGAAGATAAATTTCCTTTAAGTGTTTTCCTGGATTAGGTTAGGATTGTAGGACCCATAGGAAATTGTGGAGCTGTAAGAGCATTTAAGTCTGTGTTAGTTCATGTTACCCAGAAACTTATTATGCAATTGGTAGGTCACATATCTGCAGAAGTTAGTAGTATTACCTTTGGGTATCACATCACTTGACTTTGATCAAATACTCAAGTACATGTAGTCTTGCATAGATGTGAGTGGGAAAGAGAGAGGGTAGTGACCACTGCCCCTGGATTATTATTTTTCCATTGTCCTGCCCCACATGTGGGAAATCAGGAATTTCCGGCAGTATCCCTCTCCAGAGATGTTAGAATATTTATAAGCCCTGTGCTCTGGGACTTGGTAGAGCTATCTGAATAGGAAGTGGACTCCTTCCTGCATGATCAAAACCCTTTGTTCACACCCAAGCAGTGTCTACAGCCCACAGGATTGATTTGCGCTAATAGGGCCACTCTATGAACACCTCACAGAGCTGATGGCTCCTGGCTTGAGGAGTGGGTGCATATTCTGTGGAGTCCCAGGCTGAATAAACTCCATCACTGAAGTGCAGCAAAGCAGCTTCACAGGTTCATTCATCCATTTGCTCTCTAAACCCATAGTGATAGATATGATGATGGTCAGTGTCTTGGGTTCAGCAGTAGCAGTCATTTTTCTCCTTCTCAGTAGCTGGTGCAGTGCTGTGGTTTTGACTCTCAGCCTGAGAACAGCGCTGACAACACCAATGTTTTTAGTTGCCACTCAGTCATGTTTAGTCTGACCAAGGACTTTGTGAGTCTCATGCTCTGCCAGGGAGGAGGGGAAGCCAGGAGGAAGCAGGGACAGGACACCTGACCCAAACTAACCAAAGAGGTATTCCATACCACAGCACGTCATGCCCACTGTATAAACTGGGAGCAGTTACCCAGAAGGGCTAGATCTCTGCTTGGGTTGGGCTGGGTATCAGTAGGCAGGTAGTGAGTGGTTGTATTCTCTTCCCTTGTTATTTCCCTTATCATTATAATTGTTGGTCATAGCAGCAGTGGTTTGTGTTATACCTTAGTTACTGGACTGCTCTTATCCCAACCTGTGGGAGTTACATTCTTTCCATTCTCCTTCCCATCCCTCTGGGAGCAGGAGAGAGGAAAAGGGGGAATTGAGAGAGTGGCTGCGTGGTTCTGAGTTATCGGCTGGGCTTAAACCATGGCAGTCAGAAAGGGTTCAGCTGTGCAAATGTGGGAGCATGCTGAAATGGATAATAGTTTGCTCTTTCTGCCAACAGCTTTTGACGGAAACCATTTCTCTGATCCCTAAATCCACCCATGAATATTATGAGCTCAGAAATGAGGCCCGAAGCCAAACCATTCTTGGTATTGGTTTTTCAAAAGCAAACAAAAAACAAGTGATGAGGTCTGTCCATCTGGTTTTAACCCATTTCTAATTACAGCATGTTTCTCAACACAGTCAATTCCTCCTGTTGCCCTGGTGGGATCACTTAGATGGTCATTGGGAGCCGATGGTTCTTTCTGAGCCAGATTCCAAGGAACCTGCATTTCCCCATATGTTACAAAGCAGTATTTGTGTGGCAGGATGGTTACTAGCTACGTGCATAGGTGCTGAAACTCATTAGACCCCATCACTGTGTCAGTAACCTTTGCTAAGCTGGTAAAATGGGACTGAACAGTGCAAGAGAGGGAGAAAGAGCCTTGCTAGAGGACTAGGCAGAGAAATAAATGCCCTCTCCAACATCAGGAGAACAGTGTGACAAAGCAGCCACATGTTGATCTGACCAGCTCACCTTGCAGGTGTAGCATGTCATTGGGCTGCTCCAGTGGTGTGTCATGTTCAGTGACAGTGATGTTATGGAGAGACAGAAAGTATTGTCTCCACTGCTGTCTGCAGCTTCCCTGTGAGTCAGTTCAGAGGCAGCTGAATAACCCAAGTTACACTATTTTGGGAAGCTGGACTAATTGTGGTGGTGATACTGAAATTGTGGAGGAGAGAGAATGAAAGATTTAAAGAGCTTGCTGGTGGTGATTTTTTGCTAATAACTACCTGCAGTTTTTATATGTGTTTATTCAAGTCTAGTCAAACTACCAGAAGGAAAATAAAAAGTATCCTTCAGACACGTGTGTGAATGCTTCTTGGCTGAAAGTTTTGGCTTTCCTCTCATTGACTGGATGTAAAAAACAAGCTTGGGCTCCAGCATCCATTTGAGTTTGTCCTTTTATGCCTCACAAATGATTCGGAGAGTAATTTCTGACCAGGTTTTTTTAATCCTAATGACCTCTGCAGCAGGCAGTAGTTCTTTCTGTTGCTCACCCTTAAAGCACAATGAAGCTTCAGGGCAGGATCTGGGTTTTGTGGACAGAGGTGGCCTGATCCATGTAATGTGTTTGAGCAGAACAGCCAATTCCACCATAAATAACTTGCAGCAATGTTTGCAGCTTGTTTGGGTTCTGTGGAGTATTTCTGTGTTTGGGTTGTATTTTTTTTCTCAAAACATCCTTTTCCCCTCAATAATTATGTTATAGCATCTAACAGGGTAAGCAGTGCCAATGAAAACCCTTCTAAAATGCCATTTTTCATGGTCATCCTGCCGGCAGGACTTAAACTTAATGACTCATGTGAATCTCACTTCCTCTCTCCCAGTGGGAGCTAATAAATCCTGATGGAGTAGCTGCCACTTTATAGCCCTGGGAAAGATGGAGGAAATTAGCTCCATTAGGACTCTTGGATGGAGGACACAGAAGTCTGAAGACTGAAGGAAGCTCAGAAGAAGTTGAGGAACGTGTGCTGGTCCTTCAGCTGTTCTGCACATCTGGAGCTGAAGACACTGAAGCAGCCTGTTTGCTTTACCATATGATGATGCCATCTGACACAGAAATGCCCTCGTGTTTGTGTTGGCATAAATGAGCTGAAGTCTATTTGTTCTCCACTACTGCAAGACCTCAGGACACCGCAACATCTGAGGTTCCTTACTTCCTTTCAGTAGCATACTATAGTTTCTGAGGGTTTTGGTCTTTTCTCTGCTAACAGCCTTATTTTGTTAGGTCTGTTCTATGGTTGCAGTGAGTGTGGGATGTATGTGCTGTGGATTTTAATTGGACTGAACAGCTCTGCTGTACTTCTCTGGGACTTGTGGGGAGTGATTTCAGTGTCCCAGCTGGTCTCCAGTCTGGTGGAGATAAGTGACATTCATATCCCATTCTCAAAGCACTGTCAAGGGAATGATTTATTGAATGCAGCTTCTTTCATGAATGATGCATTTGCACAGACTATCAGCAAGAAGCTCGAATGGGAGACCGAGGTCTCAGTTTGCTAAGCACAGGGATTCCCTGTACAAGGAGATGGCTTATGTTGCCAGTGTGTTTGTTACAAGGCCTAGCATATGAACCCAGCCAGACACAGAAGCCCAAATAGCAGTGGGAGGATGAATAACAAGTCTGTAAGCCGCAGACACTGCAGCACACTGCCATCACTCATTGCTGTCCCAGCTGAAGCAGCTGCAGAGGTGAAGGTATGCCATCCCTCACAGCCTTAACGCAAGGCTGAGCTGGAGCAGGGTCTGCATACATAAAAATCATATGAATTAGCTAGGTAAGCTGAGAGGGTGTCAACTGAGAACTGCTTGAGGGCTATTTCTAAGTGCAGGTGCTTTGTTGTAGGTATTACAGAGAACCTTGTCCTGATGAAAGTTACTTCCAAAATATGCCTTCTTCAGCTCCTGTGGTGATCAGGGTTATCCTCTCTTCTATCAACAGGATACCTGGTCTCTGCCTGCCTTTATCCACCATGTGTCAATTTAACTCCAAATCAAGAACAAATTCTTTCTCCCTTCCTCCCCCAAATGTGTCCCCAAGGTGAAGCTGAGTATGTTACCCTTTCTCTGATACGAGACAGCTGGTCCCTGGGATCTACAGCAAAAGCAAAGCATGATAAAGTTTGGGTGGAAAAACATCCCCGCTTTTATTATCATGTCCCATAGGAATGCCACCCACAGAGCTGCATGAGACAAGTGAGGCTGGAGCTGATAAACAGCCCACAGACCAGAGCTTCATTCCCTCCACTTTTCCTTTGGCTTCACATTATGTCTTGTACATCATCTACTTAGTTGAGGTGGAACATCAGTTTTCATCACTGCTAAGGATCCTCCCGTGATAACTCAGGTAATTCTGTAGCATGCATAGCTGGTCAGAAATCATGGAATTCCAGACTGGTTTGGGTTGGAAAGGACCTCAAAGCTCATCCAGTTCCAACCCCTGCCATGGCAGGGACCCCTTCCTCTAGAGCAGGGTGCTCCAAGCCCCTGTGTTCAACCTGGCCTTGAACACTGCCAGGGATGGGGCAGCCACAGCTTCTCTGGGCACCCTGTGCTGCTGTTGTATGGAAGAATTCTTTCCTAATGCTCTGGCCATTTAGCTTTTTTATGCCAAGGAATCAGACTTTTACAAAAGTAAATGTTGCTTTTTAAACAAGAAGTCTGTGACTTGTGGAAAAACAGAAATCCATGGAAAACTTTTACCTTTCAGCTGAACACTCAAGAAATCCAGAAATTCTTCTGGTTTGCACCCTGAACCATACTGTGCTAATTCATGGGAGCTCTAGCACAGATACCTTGCAGCACTGAGCTTCCTCAGCTGTGCAGCAGTTCCCAGGATGCCTTCCCATCATGTCTCTTCTTGTGGTAGGGCATTGATGTGCCTCTTGTCTTACAGAAGATAAGGGGAGAGGAAGATCACCAGCCAAACCCAGAGGTTTCCTTGAATGCCACGATTTTAGTGTTAGCTGTTGTAGTCAAGTGTACAGATTTCTTCCCCAAAGCTGAAATTGTCACTGGACATGTTGTTGAAACCACAGGTTTGTGACATTAAGACATGTCACAAGACAACTTCACATTCTGCTGGCTTCCTGCAGTATTCCATCCAGAGCCCCAATCTGCAGCCATGGATGTATTATTACAAGAGTAAAGGAGAGAATCTGATTCCCAGTCACTTTCTGAGTCTTCATCATGAGCTACCCTGACTCTTGCCATTAGTTAGAGCAGGTTTGGTTTGCATTTGTACCAAAGGTGGCCAACAACTGTCTCCAGGACTTAAACCAGACTCATCTTCTGAAGCCAGATGTGAGGCCACTGAGAAACCTTTTCTCTGGTCTAACAAGGCAACACACCCAGCCCTCCTGGGTGAGGATTATTGTCCCTTAAACTAAGTCTGGCTTCAGCTGAGTGTCAAAGGACAGGAATGCCAAGTTTGTCTTGGAAATGTTGCTGTGTATCTTGGTGTGAGTTGGTGCACTCACCTCACTTGAGAATGGTGCATAGTCGAAAAATCTCATCTGGGCTCCTTCTGGAAAATCTGAGGGTTAAATGGCATGTGAAGTTAAATATAGCAGAGCTGAGTCTGAAGAGAAGTCTGAACTTCATGTCCCAGTCCAGAAAAATGAGGATAAGAACAAATTTGCATGGCTTAGGAAAGGAATTGTGAGTGCTCCATCCCTGGCAGTGTTCAAGGCCAGGTTGGATGAAGCCTTGGGTGCCACGGTTTAGTGTGAAGTGTCCCTGCTTATGGCAGGGGGGTTGGAACTGGATGATCTTAAGGCCCTTTCCAACCCTGACTATTCTATGATTCTATGAATAACACAGGAATGCTTTCTTTACTAATTTAAGTAGGTAGGAGGATCAGGATCGATACTGAGCAAAATGGAGATGAGCAAAACTAGGAACATTTCCGGTGCAGAGACCCTCTGCTGGACTCTGTAGACCAAGGTAAGCCTCTGAGGGCCAAAAGGCTTTAGGATCTTACTGGAGCAGCGAGGCAACCTCAGCACTGGCAGTGCATCAGGCAAAACATGACTGCATGTCAGGGCGAGAGGTGAGGTTACAGGAATCAAAAGCCATGGAAAGGGTGGGGTTTGTACCACATTATTATAACTTACAACGTGCCCTGTAAAAGGCAGCAGCTATGATCCAGACCTCCAGCTTTTTTCAATTGCTGCCATAGTCCAGAGGCTGAGGTAGGCTGTTGGGGAAAGGAAGGATAACCCCAATGAGTTTTTGGGTGGGGTCATGTGGATTTGCAGTGTATTTATTAATACTTTCCACTTGCACAGTGGTTCCAGATATTCTTTGAAGATTGCTGGCTGTTTGCTAGGCCCTTTAGAGTGATCTTCAAGACACCATCCATCGCCTACACATCTGTTAAGAAATGAGCAATGTTGAGGACAGGGAGAGGCTCCTTCCTCAGAAATGGTTGGGATCCACTCAGCTGTAACATTGGCAAGCAGTAGACACCAAGAAGGATGTGCTTGCCCTCTGCTAAGGATACAGTACTGAGAAAGACAATGAGGAATGTTGTAGAAACCTAGAGGATGTCTGCTGAGGGTTCACCCACCTCTGAGCTGGGCAATCACTCTGAATTTCAGAACTAGGTGACCTTTAAGATCTCTTCCACCCCTTACCATTCTGTTGTTCATTCTATGAACTCAGATAGGATATACCTGAGATATATATATATATGTATATATATCAGATACAGGATGGTGGATCAGAAATATCTTGGGGCCATCCTCACGATGGCTATTTGGTGGATCTCCATTGGCTAGAATGCAGTCCTTGGTATTGAATAACAGAAGTGAGAAAACCTGGTTTAAAACCAAAACCTGAGCCTGAGAGTCTTGCCTGTCTGGACGGATGCCTCACTTTCTGTTCTGCATCCAGGAAAGTGTAGAGGTAGGCATGAAATATTCCCTAGCTATTTTGCCCATGACTGTTACAAGCTGTAAGCTGGTGCCTCTTCTCTTGGTGAGGGCCCATGGCTTTCAACAGATGCGATGAGGGCTCTCAACCTCCTGCACAGAGCGGGCCTATGGATAACTCCTTCATACTGAGGTTGGTTTTTTCTGTGATTCAGAACTGAATCAGGACTGTGATTCACTGCAGCTTGGAGTCCTGAGGGACTTCCTGCTGCTCTCAGCACCTGGAGCAAGAGGCAAGGCGCACCCTGCTGCAGGAGGCTCCCAGTGCCGAGGCAGGGCAGCGTGGCCATTCACTTCCATCTCCACACCGTTTCACTGGGAGCATAATCTGTACACCCTCTTAGAAACCTCTGGAGCAGCTGCTTGTACGTGCTGAGAATTCCTCTCATGAGGGAGCTGCACTACTCCATAGGATAACAAAAAAGATTGGAGGGAACAATGGGTGTTTTTCATTGGTGTTTTAGGAAAGTTTTCACTTTTCCTTCCACACTTCCAGTATAGATATAAGTCTGGACCAGAACCAAACTCTGTTTTCTCCTACTTTTTAGCCATCCCCCTTCCCACGAATTGGGAACTGCTTATACCATAGCCAGGAGCCTCTCACACATCAGTGGCTCATCTTATGGGTCCTACTCCAATTACAAATGTTATTTGCAGTTGTTCCTGGATTGCTGTAATGGAAAGATCTGGATATGACCAATGCAGTGCTCTTCATACAAGAACAGGTAATATTTCTTCAGTAGTTGGTGTCTTTCCATTTAAATGGGAAAGACAGAAAGAATGGGGACCAGGATCATGGCAACAAGGAAATGCCCAAAGCAAAATGTTTCTGGTAAGTGTGACTCACAAGAGTCAAAATACGTCTCCTTAACCACTGGCCAGCTGAGCAAAAAGAGGAAAAGAGGATAAACAGGACAGGACAACAGAACAGCATCTCTGCAAAGTTTCCAGTCCTCCTGCCCAGTCTCTGAACATTAGTTTCCGAATGTCTTTCCCTCTTTTACAGCTCATTGGCAAGGATAGCAGGTGCTTCAATAAGATCCTTTCATATTATGTTTTCCAGGAAGGTATGTTTTATAGGATTCTTCAGGATTAAAGTAAAATCAAAATAAAATGGAGAATTGTAGCAGCTTGACTCCGGCAGTACAACTCCAGCAATGATATCCTGATTGCCTGTAAGTCTTTAGAAGCATCTGCCCTTCATTTTCTCTGCTAAATGCACACATTCACACACGTGTATATGAATGTGTTTATGCACACCTGAAACCTTGAAGAACTAGGGGTTGCAAGCCCAACCTTGAAGAAGTAGGGGTTGCAAGCCCAGATTAGACCAACGGTTCACATCCCTGGTTTCTTGTTTACAAGAGTGGTCATTGCTCAGTGCTGTAGAGGAATGTGCAGAAAGCTCTTTATGAATCAGTTCTCAAGATACTCTGCTTCTGCTTCAGGAAGCTCTTTCAGCCTGCAGTCATTAAAGGTAAGCTTCAACCTGAAATACACAGCATAACTTTTGCAAGTACCTCTGATTGATTTAGATAAGTCCGCATAGAGCTGTCATCCATCATTTCTTTATGTCCATGCTAAGCTGTCAGGCTCGCATTCTTCAGTGGCAGGGGGCTAGCCATGCACTGCATGGCAAAAATGAGACAAGGGCTCTTTGTTCACAGACTGGTTTGGGTAGGAAGGGACCTTAAAGATCATCCAGTTCTAAACCCCTGCCATGGGAAGGGACACTTTCCACTAGACCAGGTTGTTCTAAGGTTTCCTTAGATCAGGTAATTACCTGCTGGAAATTAACACCTTGAGTATTTTTTCCACTTGTGGGCAGGCTGGGAGCAGTTCACTGTGTATGGAATATTCTCAGTGCAAAGATGCCTGCAGAGGGAGGTGAGGTGTATCGTTCTACCTCTACCTCTATCAGGATACTTTATGTAAAGCTTTTTTTGAGGCCAGAGGAAGCAGACTGGCACTGTGTTGGACCAAAACACTCCCTTTCCCTCCCAGCAATGGAAAATAGTATTTTCTCTGAAAACAATGCATCCACGTGTTTTTCTTCCATTAGAAAATAACGTATTCTGCTTGGTCTCCAGCACTGGCAATATCAGAAATATTTTTTCCCTAGCAATACTAGGATATCTTAAGACACCTTAGAGATGTGGACCCCAAAACTATAAAGGTTTTGTACTGTTCCTTGACACAGGGTGAGTTTCCACTGCACTTTTAGCCTGAGTTTGAACCCTGACTTCAGCCTCTCCATGCAGAGAAACCTCCCTGGGGGTGGTTTAAGCCAAAGTGAACTCAGCAGAGGGGATAGATAAGAAAATGATGCTGTATTTCACTTGAGTTCAAATCACCCACTCACAAGGGCTGCTTGTTCTCTGTTTGCTTCCCACACTGCTCCTTACAGGATAAACATGTTCTCCATAGCTGTGCTGCACGTACCAGCACAAAAGTGGTAGAAATAGTTATATTTATCTTTATTTTCCTTTGCAGTGAATAAAATCCAAACACAAGAATAAAGGGTGCAGGGCAGAAGGGCTTTTTATTCCAAATCAAAAGGTAAATTGTACTAATAGATGAATTGTACTGGTGGATGCCATTGTGCTGATGACCTTTACTGGTGTCCAAAACTCAATGTATAAACTCAGAATGGAATTTGGTAGAAATTAGAAATATATATTTTCTTTATGATTCCCCTGAACCTTTTTTTGTTAGGAAACTTGGAACTTAGTTTTTGAAGCACCACAGTTATCTGTAGGGATCTGTAGAGATCCAGATTGTGAGTAAATTTGGAAGGTTCACAGTTGCATACTAAATCCTTCAGTGTGCTCACAAGGAACAGCAATGTTGGACAAATGTGATGCCAACATAGATTCCATTCTCTTGTTACATCTTGGAGCAGAGACAGATGCAGCCCAACATGAAATTCAGAATTGGAAGGTGCTCATCTTCTGTAGCGTTTGTGATGGAAAGCAGAGAACAGAAATTCAGAGTGTGTTTATTTTAATGGCTTTTCATCAGAAAACAACAGCCCATCAGTATGCCATGTATCAGATGTAACACCATGGAAACAAATAATTAGTATAGCCTGAGATTTTCTAAACTCTTTGATATTAAGCTGCAAACCCTCTGTCAGTCTTCTGCTGACATTGCCCCAGGAAGCTATTTGTTTTGTACCTCTTGCTGCTATGCAGGATCAAGCAAATTCCGCTGCCTTTGTGGCAAGCCAGATCTCCCTGAATGCAAATTGGGTATAGATGGATGGATGAGGAAGCCTCAAGCATTGCTGAAGAAAATCAATGCAGATGTGTCTGACACCTGACAACATATTTTCCAGATTTGAAGTGAGTCAAATTTAGGGTGAGATTTAATTGTCAGCTCACTGTGCATCTGGCATTGCCCAGTGGCAACACGTCCTAAATTAATCCTAGCTGGCACTAGGGCTCACAAAAATAATGATACAACAGCTAATAGGGATTGAAGATTTGTCTGTGAAATATCTGTGCTTCTTACCCTGGACATAAAGTTGGAACAAGTAAATGTGGGATCACCCTTGTCAGGGACTGTAGCGATAGGACAAGGGGGAATGGGTTTGAACCTTAACAAGGGAGATTTAGGCTAGGTATAAGGAAGAAATTTTTCACTATGAGGGTGCTGAGGCGCTGGCACAGGGTGCCCAGAGAAGCTGGGGCTGCCCCATCCCTGGCAGTGCTCAAGGCCAGGTTGGACACAGGGGCTTGGAGCACCCTGCTCCAGTGGAAGGGGTCCCTGTCTGTGGCAGGGGTTGGAACTGGATGAACTTTTTGGTTCTTTCCAATCCAAATCACTGTGTGATTCTATATGGGCCTGATTGACTTTCTTAGGTGACCTTGGACAGGTCGCTCCATTTCTCTGCACTTCAGCTTATTGTCTAAGTTATAGTTTTCTTGATTTCTCCATTTATATTTTATTCACCTCAAAGCAGGATGGTTTTGCCTCTTTATATGTTTTTTTCCCCTTTTGGTGTGTGACGGTCACTTTCAATATTTGCACCAACCTCCTCATTAAAAACTAGTCATTTGCAACAGCGCTAATAAAACTTGGAAATAAACACTCATTTTTGCTAGAAATATTTATAGTGCTCAGTACAGTCAAGGAATCATGGAAGAAAACATCAATATAAATGATATAAAATCATATCTCAACTCCAGTTCCCTTTTGGAGGAATATTTTCAAGCAGCCCATGGAGTACAACCAGCTTCAAGTATTTCAGTAACTTTGAGGAACTTCCAAGATTAAAATACACAGCGCTTGTTGCTCATAGGCTTGTGGTAATATGCAAGATTGAGAATCACAGCAAAAGCAAAATATGCCAGATTAATGCTACACACCACAGCCCTGAGTATGTTGAAACTGTTCTTTGCTGGTGCTTGTAATGTTGTGTGGGTTTGATCCACCAGGAAGCACTTGTTTACACCCTCAGCAATTTCTATTTCTCTTTCACAAGAGGAAGGCATCATACTGTCTCACTCCTGCCTCGGTTATCTGCTTTGCTGCTCTGAAGTCATATTGCTCAAGCTCCAGTCCCATTTGCTTCAGCAATGAAAGTTGTATGGAGGAAGCAATGTCAGGAGCAATACAATCAAATTACAACCATTTCGGGGGGGAAATATAAATAATAAAAGCAAGCTGAAGGGAAGGAGACTTGGGAGAAGATTCTGAGCAACTTGGTGACACTGAAAAGCAGGAAGGCAGAAATTATAATGGTCTCCATAGAGAAAACGAAAGTTGTAAAGAAAGAATTCTTTCTGCAGATGAAGATTACAGCAATATCTGTAGGAGATAACCGGTATCATCAGGAGATTTACAGGAATTAATTGTTTTTAAGCAAGTTATTGCTGATAGAGGTTAAAGGGATCATCACTAGCTCTTGGGAGATTTTCCCACATTGAGTCTTGAGAATGCTTGGTATGCATTAGGCATTGCTAGGAGGGACTTAGCCTAGATTTAGTATCTACTGCAGTCCTAGTACTCCAATATTTAGCTTTAAAAGGAGCTTGTTTTAGAGGGGCCTTTTACAAGGGCCTGTAGGGACGAGACAAAGGGGAATGGCTTGAACCTGCCAGAACAGGGGAGACTGAGCTGAGCTCTTAGGCAGAAGCTCTGCCCTGGGAGGGTGCTGAGGCGCTGGCACAGGGTGCCCAGAGAAGCTGGGGCTGCCCCATCCCTGGCAGTGTTCAAGGCCAGGTTGAACACAGGGGCTTGGAGCACCCTGCTCCAGTGGAAGGGGTCCCTGCCCATGGCCTTAAGGTCCCTTCCAACCCAAACCGGTCTGTGATTCTATGATTCATCCATTGAAATGCATCAAGTAGCTGTGCTGCTAGAAACACCTAAAATCAAAGTAGATCACTGGGCAATGCACATTGCACATGTAACCACAGAACATGACTGTGCAGACCCACGCAGTTCTGCTTGAGGTAAGCCATAACTGTCTAGTTTGGACACTAGGCATACTTAGTACCTTGGAAAGGTATAACTCTTCCATATATCTTTTTCTGGTAGTCTGACCTTGAAGTTAGGATATGCTGAGTAGTGTAAAAAGAATGATAACAGGGTTTGCTTTTTCTAAGCTTCACCCGTATCACATATAGTAGAGCAGGAAGCAGAGCCTGGCTGTCGAAAGAGCTTGATAAGCCATGGAGCAGGTCAGTAAGCTGCTTCCTCCCAAGCTGCTTACGTGACTCTGACAGTCACATCATGTTTTCCATGTCAAAAAGCTGATACCTTTTCTGTTAGCACAGAGATTCATGTAGTGCTTTTCCCCTCCTGTGCAGTCTCCTTCTTGACAGAGAAGAGAATAATAAGGGATAATATCAGGTTTTCATTCTGTGCAGAGGGAGAGCACACACCTGCCTGTACATCTGCAGATGGTTTCTGCAGTCAGCAGCAAAAGATAGGGTTTGGGTTTTTTACCCTTCCAGGGATGGCTTAGGTGGTGAACAGTACAGCGTGTCTGATAACGCGAAATGCATGTAATCCCATCACTAGCTTTGGTCAGGAAAAGAAAATCATAAACATAACTTCAGTGAGCGCCCTGACTTCATCCTAATCCTTGTTCTTGGTACACAACACCAGTTTGCTGCCCTAAATAAAGGTCTCTCTTGCAAATAATAATGGAACACCAAGAGTTTCAGTTACATCTGAGTTATGAAGTGTTAGAACTCCTTCCCAAAGCAAGTCTTTAGCTGATCAGATAAACATTGCACAAACATTTCTGCTGGGGCTGCAAAATCTTTTCTCTCCAGCGTGCCTCAGCCTAGGAGAATGAATAAGGACAGCAGATGATGCTGAAGAGATGTGTCTGCTGCATTTCCTGATTCTGGTAGACAAAACACACATAAAGATCCCCCCCCCTCCCCTTTCTTCTCCTAAAATTAATGCTGATCTGACACAAGGCATTCTCTTTCCTTCCCCCAAAATCTGGTATGGCCTCTTGAAATACAACTTAACGTCTGGGTAGTCTACAAAAGTAGGATCTTTATAGCTCTCCAGTCTCTATCATCTACCAGCAACTGCGTGTGTAGTCACAGGGGATCAAAGCTTCTTCTGAGAGGAAATTTGGACTAAAACAGACAAAAAAATAACAACAAAAATTTTGTTGTATTTAGGAAAAAAGGAGGTAAATAAAAATATTATTCTTGTGCAAAATCATTACTACCACAAGTGATGGTCCAAGAAAAAGAGCTCATTCCTTGCCATAAAGTCATATTCAAAGCTACCTATCTAGCAGAGATCTTGACCAAAAGTTTCTCCAGAAGCTGGCACACTGCCATAAGAGGGCATCACAGTGTGGGCATGGCATACCTTCTCCCTGCAGAAACGTGATGCATCATAAATGATGCTCAGTACTTTAAGGGCATTAATTGATTTAGTCTCTGCAGAAAACGCTTTAGACAAGTTGGGTTTAGGTAGAATCATAGGATTGTTTAGGTTGGAAAAGACCTTTAAGACCACTGCTCAGCTCACCATTAAACCATGTCCCTGAATGACACATCTTGACATCTTTTAAGTACCTCCAGGGATGGTGATTCCACCGTTGCCCTGGGCAGCCTGTTTTAAACCCTTTCAGTGAAGAAATCTTGCCTAATACCCAATCTAAACCCCCAGCCTCTCCAGATCTCTCTGCAGAGCCTTCCTACCATCCGGCAGATCAACATTCCCACCCACCTTGGTGTCATCTTCAGCCCCCTTGTCCAGATAACTGGTAGAGATATTCAACAGCGTGGTTGTGACCAACCAGATTTAACTCCATTCACCACCATTTTTTGGGCTCACAAATCCAGCCACCTTTTCACCCAGTGACCAGTACACCCATCCAAGCCATTAGCAGTCATCTAACAGGAACAAAGCTACTGCAGATAGAAGTGTTGTTTATCCACTGCAAATAAGAGAGCTGTTTATAAGTGAGTGTGGTCTTGAGGGGCCTATCCTTATCCCTGTCACGTCTGCAAAGCTGCCTGGGAAACATCAGCAAATCGTGTGCACAGCAGATATTCTTGTAAACACATGAAGCCAACTTTGTAGCTCCCAAACACTGGTTTCTGCCCTGGGAAAACACAGGCAGTCGCCTGCAATTCAGGAATCCCTCCAGTTCTCCGTTCTCTTGATGGATTCACTTCTATTGCAACACCGTGACTCTGTGCTTGCTAAAACTCATGTCAGAGCCTAATATTTTGAGAGGTAAGCTGTGCGTGCTGAGGCTTAAGCCAAACTGAGAGCCCAGGATGCTGTTTCCTAAGCTAAAAGGTAAGGTGCTGTAGCTTTTATTTTGGCACAAAGAAGAACTGCTGTGTGTGCTTGCTGGAAGGATAAAAGCAGGGTTCATAAAGAGCGTGCACTTGAGGTTCAGAGGTTTGGTTCCTATTCCACATATGAGCAGCAGCAAATCTTCTGGAAGACCATGTTGTAGCTCAGAAGCTGGGAGAAAGTCCTGGAGAGACAAAAGCTTGTAGCAGACAGCTGATGCCTTGCAGATCAACACACATGGAAACTATTAACGATGGAGCTGTTTGCATTTGGTGCCTTAGCAAGTAGAAAGGAACATGCTAAGTAAAAAGCATGATGCTAATGAGACAGGTAATTCACTTTCTCAAGCAAAGCAGGCCTGTGCAGCAGTTTGTCTTCTCTTCTCTTTTCATACAAAGCCAGTCCACATGGACTTAGAGCTGGCCAAAGCATTTACAAATTCTTCTTCTGCGAAGTGCCAGGATTTCTGCATGCCTGCATGTTTTCAACTTCCAGTTCTGTTTGCAAAACACATCCATCCTATGGCAGCTGGTGATTTTAGTTGCATAGTAGAGTCTGACAGCTCTGGTGAGTAAAGGCTGCTTGCTTTTAGTAAAGACTGTAAGCATCCTGAAACACAGACTTTCTCCTTGGGCTTTCAGTAATGCCCCAGGATTGACACTCATAAACAAAATGGTATCTGGGATTGACATTGTTCTCTAGATTAGGGTCCCACATCTGCAAATATCTGCACAAATGTTTATCCCTAAGCATATGGCTGAGCCCATCAGTTGCAATCTGCTTCACTTGAAATAGCAGGGAGCTGTGTTGGGCTTGGAGGTGGTCCTCCTCTAAACAGCACCAGACCATAGAAAAGGCAGAGGGAGGGGAGTGGTCAGATGAATGCATTTCTCTCAGCCTCACTGGCTAACCATCATGGCACGAGAGAGAGCTTCTAGTCTGCATCCAAAGTGTTAGCAGAGTCACAGAACCACAGACCGGTTTTGGTTGGAAGGGACCTTAAAGCTCACCCAGCTCCAGCCCCTGCCACAGACAGGGACCCCTTCCACTGGAGCAGGGTGCTCCAAGCCCCTGTGTTCAACCTGGCCTTGAGCACTGCCAGGGATGGGGCAGCCACAGCTTCTCTGGGCACCCTGTGCCAGCGCCTCAGCACCCTCCCAGGGCAGAGCTTCTGCCTAAGAGCTCATCTGTATCCCCCCTCTGTCAGAAGGTGATATACAGCCTAAACCGTGGGGTGCTCAGGCTCTGTCCTATAGCATCTTGGACAGAGCTGAATGGGGGTATTTTGCAAAACCTGTCTGTTTGTAAGCCTGCTGGGAGCAGCCCTGCCTCTGTGTGCAGTGTGTTAGAAAGTGTGCCCTTTTCTGAGGGTGCTGCCTGGATCCCACCGCATCGCCTGTTTCTCTATCAGATAGGGGTAACTTCATCACGTGCATGAGAGCTGATGGGCCCAGACGCAGAACTGATTTTCAGCAGCTGAATAAATTACCACTCCTCAGGTGGGGTGCAGACACTGTCAGGGTGTGCTCACAGCCTCCCCACCTGGGGTGGAAAGGAGCTGGCCTAAAATCTCCAGGAATGGGACCATGCTGCTTCTCTACTGGACAGTAAACTGCCGTGGCTCAGTAGGCAAGAGTGGTGACTTCTTACACTGGTATACACAACCCCAAGTCCCATCCCAAAGTCATCATTTACAATGGTATACATAAAGGGTGTTTGGTTTTTACATTTCCTTTCACTTCCAGATAGGTGAAAGATGATGCTCACGAGAGATTTCTGCTGAAGTGTGTGATGTAGCCTGTAGCCAAGTTACTGGGACCTTCTGACCACTAATTTCTTTTGGACAAGGTTTTACTCACTGGCCTCGCTTCAGTGGAGTATTAATACTCTTACTCGGCCCACAGGTTCTCATGACAAAGAACAATGTTAATAATAACTTATTAAGGAATATTTATGGCAAGTTTAAATAGTTGTTGCATGTCTTTTCTGTCTAAATTGTGTAAATTATTTATTTCTGTTAAATATACCTGGGTATCTCCGATACCTATTTACTTTTAGTAGTAGTAAGAGAAAAAGGGGATGATGCAAACTTCTCCAAAACCCAGAAAGTCATTTTGCTATATTCTGCTATTCGTTTTCAGCAGGCTGTACAATGCAAAGGAGACAGACAGCTTCAGGAACACATACTGCTTGTAAATAAAAGTGCTTGCCTCTGAATCTCAGATGAGAGTGCCTGCTGGAAATGTGCAATTGCAGTTTATGAAACAGGAAACAGATGTATTCTGTATTGTAACTCTCTGTGGTTGGGAGTTGGGGAGGTAGGAAGGGTGTGATAGCTACAGTCAAAGATACACTGCAAAGTAAAGGACTATTAACTCAGAGAATAAGAAGTAACACTTGTCACCTACTGCCATGCTTCTCTGTGGGCTTCAGGGTGCTTTGCAGGTAGTGACTAACTAGCTATTGTCCCCTCTGCCTCTGATTTGTGATAGGGAAATGAAAACCATGATTCTGTGGTATGGTAAATCCAGCTCTTGGGTTACTAGCATGAGATCAAACCATGATGGCAGCATGATGCAAAACATCTTTTCTACCTCAGAAATGTTCTAAAAAGTGCAACTGGGTGAACTCTGCACAGGCAAATGTTATGCTAAGTTAGGAAGTGTCTGATTTCTGACAGCTAGGACAAAGCATGGTAAAAGCATGAAGCCAGGTGAAATTCTGTCTCATATACTCTGTATTATTCAATGGAAATGTGATTGTGTGAGCTGCTGTGATGAAGGTTGCATCCATGATGCAAGTACATTTTAGGTACATTTAGGTATATTTTAGGTACATTTAGGTACATTTTAGGTACATTTGCAAGTACATTTTACATCCATGATGCACATACATATTAGGAATGGTGTGGCCAGCAGAAACAAGGAGGTTATTCTTCCCCTGTACTCGGCGCTGGTGAGGCCGCACCTTGAGTGCTGTGTCCAGTTCTGGGCCCTCAGTTTAAGAAGGATGTGGAAATGATTGAGCGCGTCCAAAGGAGGGCAACGAGGCTGGTGAAGGGCTTGGAGCACAAGCCCTATGAGGAGAGATTGAGAGAATTGGAGTTGTTCAGCCTGGAGAAAAGGAGACTCAGAGGTGACCTTATCACTCTCTGCAACTTCTTGAAAGGAGGTTGTAGACAGGTGGGGGTTGGTCTCTTTCACCAGGCAGCAACGGACAGAACGAGAGGACACAGTCTCAAACTGCGCCAAGGAAGGTCCAGGTTGGATATTAGGAAGAAGTTTGTCACAGAAAGAATAATCAAATATTGGAACGGTCTGCCCAGAGAGATGGTGGAGTCACCATCCCTGGGTGTGTTTAAAAAGAGACTGGATACAGAACTTGATGACATGGTTTAGTGGAGGTGTAGGGCATGGGTTGGACTTGATGATCTTAGAGGTCCCTTCCAACCTGGTGATTCTGTGATTCTGTGATACATAGATCTGGTTCCAATTATTGTGGAACCAAGTCTGCAGAACCTGGACCTGGAGAACAGAGGTGGCAACTTGCAGTCCCAACTCTGCGCAACTGGGCTCATCAAAGCAGGTTTTGGCCACCCAAGGACAGCTGCTGAGCTGCTTTTGCCTCAAATGTGTTGTAAGCTAATGAAGCAAGTTCATGCTCATGTCTGCCTTGCTGAGCTTTTATTCCACACACATCAGCCATTGCCTGGGCACGTGCTGTGTCTTTGATGATGGGGCACATTAGGAGATGACCCACAAAATGCTTCCTGCTAGGAGTTTGTCTCCAGTGGCATCTTTAACTGCATGCATTGATGTGTCTATCACCAGAATACCCAGTGTTTAAACTACTGGCTCTACAGTACCCCTGTAAGATAGTGTTGTGCTACTGGCTCTGTTAACCAATGGGCAGTGAGGCACCAAGGCAGGAAACACTGGTGCTTAAGGGCTGAATTGTTCCTATCCAAGGCTGGGTTGAACTGGGCTTGGAGCAGCCTGGTTTATTGGAAGGTGTCCCTGCCTATGGCAGGGGGTTGGAACTGGATGAGCTTTCGGATCCCTTCCAACACAAACCAGTCTGGGATTCTACAATTCTACCCTTGGTGCCTATGATGAGACTCACTGTTCTACTGCAAAGGAAAGAAGAAAGTAGATAGGAGAGATATGTTTGGATGTAGACCGCTGGTTTGCAGCTTCCTTGGAGTTCAGAGCTCAGCAGAAGCTCCGAGAGCTGGCTGCTCTCCCAAGACACTGCCTCTCACAGCTCCTGCTGAGCACAGAGCTTAGCAGGTGACCTGAGACTCAGAGCTTTACTTCAGATTCCATTGCTGAGCTTTGCCTTGCAGCTGCAAGAGGCAGGGGCACCTAAATCCACCCTGGTTTTGAACATGCTGGTATACCTATCTCGGTAGCAACATAAGCAGTTGGGGAAGTGGTGTGCCATCCTGTATCTCTCTCTACCATGCACACAACTGTCTGCTTCTCACAGCATGGCCACTGGCTATGCTGTCAGCATCTGAGCTCCATGGCAAAGCAGGGATGCAAATGGATCTGAAACTCATTTCTAGCTAAATTTCTGAGATTGATGCTTTTATTTTCCCGGCAGCTCCAGTGGACTTTGTTTAAATTCCCTGATTTGTTTCTACTGTTGGACTCTAATTTATGAGTCTGCTCTGAAAAGCAAAGCCATGTTCCCAACTGGAAAGCAAAGCCATGTTCCCAAAGCCTGGGGACTGGCATGTGTGAGATGATGGGAAAAGTAAACAGCACTCCATGGGGGAGAGATTTTACCTGGGCTTTGATTTCTTTTCTGCATCCAACAAGAAAGGATGTAAGAACTTGACCTAACTTTGGCTTCTTCATTGGCAAGCTCAGACAGCCTGTTGGGAAAGCAAGGTCAAGCAGAGGCAAGTGTGCAGAGGTGGGCAGCATCAGCACGACGCCAGAAGCAGAGGGAAGGAAATTGGCACATAAAGTTGTTTTCTTCTGTTGTGCCAAGCAAGAGCAACTGGGGAGAATAGGTTGTTGCAACGTAGGCAAGCGGAAACAGATGGAACTCTGCACCCCCATGGCCAGGCAGCGCTGCAGTCAGCTTGGGAAGGGGATGTGATAGAAGCCGTGGGATGCCCAAGGATCAGAGCAGGGCAGCTGAGGTCACCAGGGTGGATTTCAGAGTGAGAGCTGGCTAGTGTCGAAACACTCTGTGGTATTGCAATGGGAATATGAAACGAAGCCATCCTTACAGCATTTGTTGGGCTGTTGCTAGGCAAACATTTCAAAAACAATCATATTTTGCAAACTGATTCCTTCTTGTCTTTTCTCTTTCCTCTATTTTTCTCTCCTTTCCTGGGGCCCTTAATAAACTGTGTGGGCAGACCATGATTTTTATCACATTAACTCTTCTTTGCTGTTACTGTGACTTCTCAAATCACCCATGTGTTGATTTACAAAACATTCATCCAGGTATTTGGTGCATTGCAATTGAAGTTCCTTTGGCTGCATTGCTTCCTAAGGCATGGGAATTGTTTCTTCTCCATAAGAACTTGCTGAAGGAGATCAGTTTTCACAGCTTATAGCTGGTTTGACTTTTCTTCTCTGTGGGGATTTGAAACCCTTATTTCTCAGACATTA
Source organism: Agapornis roseicollis (assembly GCA_002631895.1). NCBI lineage: Eukaryota > Metazoa > Chordata > Aves > Psittaciformes > Psittacidae > Agapornis > Agapornis roseicollis. The sequence goes on along the minus strand of NDXB01003341.1, from coordinate 31,479 downwards.
TTAAGTGCAATCTGTTAGAATGTGTTAAAGCACATCAAGTGCTTTAAATTAAGTGCACCAGAACAAAGCTATTTACTTCCTAAGACTACTTTGTAAGTGAATCTGAGCTACTTGTCAAATATCATGATTATAGCCATGAAATGGTTCTCCTTTTTTTTCTTTCATGAGTGGTGGATGGAAATAAAGCTGGATTCACCCTTCCAAATATGTTTCCCCTTGTGCCATGACATCCCACTGCCTACACCGATTTGCCGTTTGCCAAACATGCTTTTATGGATGATTTCTCTTGTGTCCTCCAGGGCAGCTTGCTTTCCTCACTGCTATCTGGGGCCATGGCAATGAGATATGCTTGCATCAGTGTCCAGGACATGCAGGTCAGTGGTGGAAGGGCAGCCCCAAGCATCAGCCACACTTTGACAGCAGGAGAAGAAAGGGTCATGTATTGCTCAGAGCCCCAGCTGCTTGCTTTTGATCTGCTGGGCTGTCATTAAGACCTACATTCACTGCATTTAACTGTAGGCATCTACCTGGCATCTCTCTCAGCTGCCCTGAACCCCTTCTCTGGGATTACAGCCATGAAGCAGCCTCTGGAGCTGTAAGCCCTGCATGCTGACACACAGATGATGACATCCAGAGCCTCCTGGCATGTGACCAGCCCCAGGCCTCATTGTCCAGTTTGTCCATCCCAGGAAAGATCAGAAGCACCTAAGCCTGGTTTCCAATGAGCTAGAGGTGAAATCATCCCTGGCACAAACACCAGAGCACTGTCTTTCTCAAAGCCATGGCCTCCTAGCCCTGCTCTGGCCCACTAAAAGGTGATGTTTCAATCTTAGAATCATAGAATAGTTAGGGTTAGAAAGGACCTTAAGATCATCCAGTTCCAACCCCCCTGCCATGGGCAGGGACACCTCACACTAAACCATGGCACCCAAGGCTCTCTCCAACCTGGCCTTGAACACTGTCAGGGATGGAGCACTCACAACCTCCCTGGCCAACCCATTCCAGTGCCTCACCACCCTCACAGCAAAGAATTTCTTCCTTAGATCCAATCTAAACCCCCCCTGTTTAAGTTTAAACCCATTACCCCTTGTCCTGTCAGTACAGTCCCTAATGAAGAGTCCCTCCCCAGCATCCCTATTGGCCCCCTTTGGATACTGGAAGGCTGCTATGAGGTCTCCACGCAGTCTTCTCCAGGCTGAACAGACCTAACTTTCCCAGCCTGTCTTCATATGGGAGATGTTCCAGTCCCTGATCATCCTTGTGGCCTCCTCTGGACTTGTCCTGAATGTATCCCATCCTGAGTGGAAGGCTGAAGGTAGGAGGTCACTGCTCCATGTTCTCTCCAGGACAGACAGCTGAAGATAGGAGGTCCACATCACCCCAGGTCCTGAGCTTCTGGGCTCAACAATGACTGTCAAGAGACACAGGTGGCTGGTTCTCAAGGCAAAGGATTAACATCACTTCCTGAGCTTCGGAACATAGCACTGATCCTCACTGTCAGAGCAGCTTTGAGGGCAGTCATGCTGCTTGGCCACAAAATTAGCAGCCAATTTCTTGGCTTTGATTAGTGCTGCTGGCTTCATTCGGTTAGTATCAGCAAAGGATTTCAGCTTGGGTTTGTATCTATCACTCGTTATTCCTACTCAGTATCTAGTATCTTGTATCCTCTCCCATCACCCCAAGCTGACAATCAGGTTATCCCCAAAGAATACATAGGATACACTTGAAAGCACACAACTTCACTCTACTTGCAGAGCACTAACTATTTCCTGTGTCCAAATGCTTGCTTTTAGGTCCCTGGTTTCCCCACAGCAATTTGCATACATTTTATCTCCTTGAGTGCCACAAAGGAATCTACATTGTCACACATGAAAAGGTGGTCTTGAATGAATTAATCTTTGCATCTCAGCTGGAAAATAATAATTTGAACCATTCCCCTGCAGCAGTGAAATAATATGTGTGAAGTGCCTGAGAGGAGTCCAGCTTGGAGGCTTCTACTGGAAAAAGAAAGTTCAGATAGACAAAAAAACCTGGCACAAAGGAGAATGTCATGAGATCAGCCCATAGAATATACTGAGGAAGACAGAAAACAACAAGTCTAAGTAATTTTGGTAGCAGTTTGCATTTATGAAGTTCTGGCTCATCAGATGTATCAAATTAGGCAAGTGTACAAGTGCCATGTTTATCATACCAGGCTCCTAATGAGCATCCTCTGTCTTCAGGAGCTCCATTTAAACAAACAAGAGGCAGAATGGCTGGGAGGTAATGAGGTGGTGAGAGGAATGTATGTTGAATTCAGCACTTCTCTGGCTAACTCTCAATCCATTAGTCCCACAAGAAATTCCCAAACATCTTGCATGAAAGATAGCTATCTTACACCATGTTGTCTAAGTGGCCTCAACCACGTGATGTCTACTGCCAACAGAGCTCAGACCCCAGCTCAGATCCTGCTTCCATGGAGAGTGTTGGATAAATCCAAGATTCCTGGGGGCGCAGGATTTGCTGGTGATGTGAACCAGGCCAGTCTTTGCTTTCTTCCGTGCAGACTCGCTTCCTGCATTAAGCTCTTGTTCTTCAAGTGCTTCGTCTAGTCTAATTGGACTGCTAGACTGAAGTGCTCTGATATCCCAGTGAATATCCCAAACAGCATTTTCATCAGTTCCTTCTCGTTGCATGCTCTGACTGTAACTGATGGCCATGAGCAACAAAACCACCCCAGGAAAGAAAACAATAAGCAAGTCAGATCATCTCATATGCAGAGACAGACAATTTCTCCTTAAACTCAGTTTCTCCCCATGTCACCAAAGGAGTAAACTCACAGATGCAATCTTAAAACCTAGTTAACAGGTAAGCGGGCGTATAGCGCAGCTAAAGATGAGGTTCACATACCAGAGAGCTGATACATGTCATAGAATCATAGAACCATAGAATAGTTAGGGTTAGAAAGGACCTTAAGTTCATCCAGTTCCAACCCCCCTGCCACAGGCAGGGACACCTCACACTAAACCATGGCACCCAAGGCTTCATCCAACCTGGCCTTGAACACTGCCAGTGATGGAGCACTCACAACCTCCCTGGGCAACCCATTCCAGTGCCTCACCACCCTCACAGCAAAGAATTTCTTCCTTATATCCGATCTAAACCTCTCCTGGTTAGGTTTGTCCTCAGTACCTCGATGACTGTATCTCTGCACTGTGACTGCCTTGTCCCACATCCTAGGTCTCTTATTAGGGTTATGAAAGGCTGAGATTTGGAATATTTTCCTGAACATATACCCAGTGTCCAGTGGGGGCTTATAAACGTTCTAGGAGCAGTGATATCACAGTTCTCAAAGGGCAACTTTACCTTTTCCTAAGGGTTTTCTAAATGTAACTATTTCAATGTGTCATATGCATTTATTCCTTAATTATTCCTATTATACCTGCTGGAGTTCTTTTTTTCCCTTCAGGGTTGGAATCACCATTAATTTCCACATAGTCTCACTGGTGATCCCTTTGCCAGAGATGCTCCATTTCTAATGCACACAGCAGTTACATACAAATGAATTATAACCATCTTCACTTACTGTGTTACAAATCTGTGTCTGAGATGATAACCTCCACCCCAATCCCCACTTTCAGATTGTATTTCTTCCACTGAATATCTGCATTTTGGATCACTCTCCCTCCCTGGCCATTCACCTTTCCTCCCTCCCATTCACTACCTTAAATTGAGTCTTGTTTCACTGTTTCCTCCTTATATTTCGAAGTGCTCAGTGCAACCCGGATGTTGGCTGCATGTTTCAAAGTCATTTCAGATGTGAATGTACTCATGCCTTTGTATTCTCAAGGAATTAATGAGGTTGTTAAATAAAACCAGACACCAACTTTAATCTTTTTACCTGTTCCCTCAGTATCTCTGCTTTTCAGTGTGGAACAGCTACTATTTCTTCTTGTTCTATGGCTCTTCCATCAGCTTGCTTTCTGGATGAAGGGCTTCACATCTTCTCTATATGTGTGTCTCTTGAGACATCATACTAAATTTTTCTTTCCCTGCAACATCACCTTCAACTCGTTTGGGACTACTTGTCCATATCTAAAGCAGGGTTGTGATTTATTAGGTGCAATAAGCTCTCTTCCTGTGTACGTGTGAATATGCAAAGGAGACTAAAAATGAACATGTAGGTTTAGTACCCCTGCTGTTTCTTGCTTCTAGGACTTTTTGTATTCTGAACTATAATTTGCCCTCAAGGATACAGCAAATGCGGGTTTCTCTTTCCCACATAATCTTATTTCTGTTTGTTGAGACAGCAAGAGAAGGGTTGTGACCCGTTGGGTTGTGTCGCTCATCCACAGAGAACAGGGCAGGTTAATCTTGGCAATGTTTTCCAGGACTTTGCTCAAAGCACCTTGCAATGACTCAAGCTCAGGCTGTTCCCTTTGAGAGCTGATGCTACCATCTAGCAGACTTCACAGCCAGGATTCATTTTTAGCCCCTTGGCTGCTTCTTTGCTCATTTCATCCCTTTCATCCAGGTGCCATGTCCCACTTCCTCACCTTTCAATGTGACTGATGCCTTCAGCACCACTGGGACATGCTGTTTCTGGTTACAAGCTTCACAACTTCTCACAAAATGCCTCTATTTTAAAAAGCATTGTGCACCCAGCACCTTCCCTAAGGACCAGGGAAAGCTTTTGAGTGCTTTGAGCGGTTAGCACATGTGAATCATGGTAAACAGCCCTAACCTCTGTTCTGAAAGCTTAGGCTGTAAATAGGACTGCAGAAGTATTTACTAAAGGAGCTGTCAGTGCACATCCAACATCTATTTATCATTTCTATATTGTGCCAAGCTCAACCCAAAGGAGGCATCTTTCCTCTGCCTCCTCTCCCTCCAGCAGGTTTGAATACTCAACTGTTTCCACTGTGAGTTCATTTCTTCTGCAGTAAGCGAAGATAGAACAACTTTTGAGAAGAAGTTTATTCTGCACTTGTTACAGCTCAGGCACTTTTACATATGTGTAGCGATACTGAACCAGCACTTTGGAGGTGGCATCTCTGCTCTTGACTCAAGAATGAAGTGGTGGACAACACTACTAGATTGCTTCACTGTCCCTATGAGGCATTTCAGAGGTCTGCTAGCAAGAAGAGCTATAGTATCTGTAGCCTGCGGCCATGCAAATACACATTCACACCATGTCATGCAGTGACTTCTTTTTAATGCATACAGCCACCACCTAATTCTCACAGTGTTTAACAATGCAGCATAACTCTGTTTGAATGGAGGTCTTTGGGGTCAAAATCCTATTCCCATGAAAGTGAATGGGAATTTTTCCTCTGGCTTTCCTGGAATCCTGATCTGGCAAGCCATGAATGCAGATATGTCACATTTCTTTCTCTTTCTTCATTAACTTACTGTGATTTCTTTTCCTGGGAATCAGATTAGAGAATTCTCATTTGGCCAAATACCTCTCTGAGGTACTCCAGTGAGACTGGAACATTTCCTGTGGCTATCATATCCGCTTCAATATGCTTCAAAGTGAACGTCACAGCCCTTAGCCATTGAAACAGGCTTTTCTTTCACAGCAGCAAAACAGCAAACCAGCCTGGATAAAATGAGAGGAAGACCATAAATATTACATAGGGTCTGAGGTATTTGCTGTAAATTCAACAATAACTTTTCCTGCTTCTCACTGGGAGAGATTTCTTGGGAATAGAAAAGTCTCTGGAGTTTCTAATAACTTCTTAAGTGTTATTGGGATTTTTAACATTCCATAGTACACAACAGGAAGCAGAAATGCTGCATACAGTTGCCTCTAATAGGAAACAGAGTCTATATGGCAGGGGAGGAGTATTTTAAATGGTCTTTCCCATTCTTCTATATTTTTTAGTTAAAATGTGGTTTAGATAATTTTTCATTTACAGAACTCTCTATGCTGCTTTATACTGACAGTCACAAGGCCAACCTGCTATACTCTACAGGCTAACTGGATCCTCATTCTCTCAAAGCTATGGGACTGGGCTGGGAAGCCCAGGAGAAGAAGCTGTCATATGAGCATATGAGTGCCGTTAGGCTTCAGCTTTGTGTTTGCAGATGTTCTTGCACAGATAGGACTGAGCTGAATCTAGATCCAGGCATTCTTTAATGTCAACAGGACCTCCTAAACTTCAGGTTGAAGCAAGATGAGTTTCCAGTTGAGCCTTTCTTAGAATGGGGCAAGCTTCAAACTTCAAATTGGCAGTGTCTGGTTTTGTTTGCCTGGAATATGAGTATAGGATACAAAAGCCTGACTGGGAATTGCAAGCCCACATAAAGGGAATGGGATGCTGGTTAAATCTACAAGTCAGACTTCTGACTCCTCGCTTATGCTGAGCATCAGAAAAGGCAGGCAGAAAAGAAAGGCAGGTAGGGCCATTCCTGAAAATGGGGTTTCCATACCCTCACTAAAAATGCCACATGGCTCCTTTTCCCATTTACACAGGTGAAAAAAAACACAGTCAGTACAACATATATAGCAACTATAGTTAGCAACAACTTAGTAACTCCTTCACAGAGAATTTACTCACTAGGATCTTAATTCACTGAGGCCTGGCTTAGGCTTCTGCTACAGATGGGTTATACTGTTTGAGGTTGTGCAGGTGGTCAGGGTAGTTTGCTGAACCGGGTTTGCTCATCAGATAGCCAACACCTGACAGCAAGAAAGGATTCCCCCTGCTCCTCACTCTGGAGAGCTATCTTTGTGCTTATTGAGAAATACCCAGACCATTTGAGAGCCATAAATGTGTTTCCTGACTTTCAGCTGAGAGAAATTCCTTCCAACTGATGTTGCTTCTTTATACAAACCGCAGGGTACGCAGGCTTGAATCGAACCCAGCCCTTTCGCTTCAAGGTAATTTGTGGCTGTTCCTTGGGTCTGAGCAAAGAACGGGGCTTGGACTTCTCCTTCCCTAACAGCAAGTGGCTGGTGAGTAACACTTGTGAGTAAGCCTCATCAGATGTCTGTGCAAATGAACCTTTCCCCTACCCTGTCTGTAACATGTACAGAGTGAGCCAAAGAAAGTTGGGGTTTTCTGTGAAAGGGGGGCTTGGCACCAGAGTTCACCTCGAACTGCAGGGAAGCTCTGCCTGGAAACCTTGTTCCGTGTCCAAATATACATGTGGGATAATGTTTGCAGTAAATACAGGTCACCTCCATGTCTGGGAAAGAATTTCATCTCCATGCACTTCATTGCTTTCCAAGAGAGTTGCATTTTGTAGCATGGTTTTTATTTATAAGTGGTAGAAAGGGGCTTGTGTTGTAACAAATGAGTAATCAATGGGTAGCACCCAGCAGCTCGCTGGGTGTAAAGTGCTCATAGAGCTCTACTGACCATTTATGAACTCTGTGCATCACTTAGAATCAGACTGCTGAAAAGACAAATATAAGAGACCATATATTAAAGGAAATTACATGCCTGGGACTTGCATTAGGTCCTGGGTGATTTACTTCCATACTATTGGGCAACAGTGAGAAAAGGGCTCCTGTGCCCTTCCAGCCTCTCCCCAAAAGAGCAGGACAGACAGAGGCTTTGTCCTGGAAGTTTGCTTGCATGCTCATCCTCAGAGTCTGGTACTTTTTGCTCATGTTTGTATTCATTTCCAGGCAAAGCTGCTGTGAATAATAACTAGGCTGAGACTGAGATCTGGATGTGAGCTGCTAAAGAGAGCTTTTTTCCCTCTGTGCCAGAGGCTTGCATGCTGAGTCCAGATTCAAACAAACCCTTACCAGGCTCCCTTGCAACAGGCTTGGAGAGACAGAGCTATAGCAGAGGGAGGACTGTTTACAGCCTCAGTGTGATTATAAGACAACACGATGGTGGGAAGCAGCTCTAGCTGGAGCAGTGGCTGATGGGGATGGGACTGTGTAGCTCCCTCCGTGCTTTTTTGCCCTTTAAATTGGAAGCTGTCTCCTTGCTTGGAGATGCAGGAATTCTGTCTTCACCTTCTGCACCCTGCACCTGAGCTCCAGAGCAGAGGCCACCACAGCTGGGTAATGGGCTTAGCTGGATGATGAGAAGACACATCAGCCCCAGCTGGGAGCGATGGGAAGGATTCTGCCCTCTTGTCATCTGCTTTTTTGCTGCTCTGGAGTGAGGCATGGGAGAGCAAGCTGATGACAGGTCAGGCCTTTTACCTCACTCCAGCTTTTTCCTGCAGGCCATGTGTACACCTCCGTTTCAGCATTTCTGTGCCCTTGGGATCCAGGAGATGCAGATTTCCTTTGCAGTCCTGCTCCTGACCCGCAGTGTGACTGTAAGAAGTCATTTCACAGCTGCCTGCCTTAGTTTTGCCATACAGGATTCCCGTCTCTCACCCCTCTCTAGGGCATGCTGAGCATGAGGTTTATCCAGGAACTAAATAACTTGTAAAAGTGATCAAAGAAAGGTTCCTGTTACAAAATCAGATTCCTGGTTAGTGGCTTTCTGGGACTACAGTCCATTTCTATCTGTGATTTTGAGCATGTCTGGACAGTTTGGCAGGTTTGGTGTCAGGAGTTTCTGATCTGGAGCTGTCTGCAAGGAAAATGGAGAGGTCTGTGTATGTTTTTGCCTTTCCAGGACTGAAAGCTGCTGTAAGTCCCAGAAAGGCTTTTCCTACATTAATAACATTTTGTGGCTTCTATCATGAGGCATATTTTAAAAGGCTTGGTTTCCATAAGGTGAATAATAAAGTGAAAATTGTCTCCTGTTACTATCTCTCAAGTCTAGCCCTCCTTCCAGTTAGTACCAGAACTGTCCCCCTGGCCCCTGAGCATTGAATTCAACTGCTTAGACTTGTTAATAGCTCTTAGGTTTAGCTTCCTGCATAAAGCCATAACTGTAGCTCCTCAGTGGGTATAAATAGACACAAATACACAATGCAGTGATGCCGAATGACATTAACTGGGAAGAAGGCCCAAACGTGTATTCCTTCTCTTCACCTCTGCTGTCTGTCTTCCGAATGCAGACGCACACGCTTACCAGCATGCATACTTGTACAGACCAAGACACTGGAAGGGGTTTTGGAACTTATCCTCTTGCAAATCCTACAGCTTTCCTTCTACTGTGTAAGTGGATCTGTAGTTTAACTCTGGATATGGAGAAAATGGCCATAACAAGAACTGCGTGCAGACCTTTGACGGCATTTTGCAGGAACACAAAGTCTGCAGATGGATGTGGCGACCCACCAGAAACACTGGAAGTTTAGCATTCCTTCTCTATGACTTTATGTATACAGTGTTTGGAGGAGGAGGCTTTTTCTGGGGCTTGGGTTTTTTTTTAAGAAGGATAATTCTAACCCAGCAAATCCTTTTAGAGTTAAAGGGGAAATCATCTCCCGTAAGTCTGTCTGGAGTGACTCAGCTCTGTACTGGGGATCTACAGTGCAAACACGAGGGTATGAATGTGTTCCTCAGCCATTTCTCCAGGGATAGCTGCTTCCCACACTGCCCCACGGGTCCTTGCTCACAGCCAGCATCCCTCCACCCTGAATGAGGGCCACATTCAGCCTCAGGGATGGGTGAGAGAAGCAGGATTCTATAGGAGCATGTGCTCACATTAGTGTACATGGATATACCCACTTCAGCACAAGTGGATCTAAAAAGTGAAGGGGGTCAGCCATCACAGCATCAGTGGGGCACACTGGCCCCATGTTCATGGGGCACCATCCTGAAGGTTCATTTCCCAACAGGAGCCTATCTGTAGGCAGTAGATGTTGCTTATCACACCTTATCTTTGCCTTCCCCCCCCCAACACACACACACACACCCCCCACACACACACACACCCCCCCACAGCGAGCTCTGGTTTTGGCAGCTCTCTGCAGGCCATTTCAGCCTATAGTACACAAAGCAGCTGGTCAGAAGTGTTTGGTCAAGGCTTTCCTTTTCTCCACCCCTATGAAAATGGCTTTTAGACAAACTGCTTCCCATGGAGAAATTTCCTTCTGCATAGACATTCCTGGAGGAGGGAGGCATGTCCAAAACACTGAATGTAAACATCTGATGCTTAGACAGAGGAAAATAACCTCAAACACATCCATTTGCACTGGACTGAAGTGCTTGAGCATGTTTTCTTACATAAATAATGCATGATCATCCTTAAGTGGTTTCTGTGACTGATAAGCCTTTTCCAAGGGTTTGCTCTGCACTGGCTTCTCAAGGCGTAAATTCCCAATGTTGTCTTTTTTCAAGCCTTATATCCCACTTGGAGAAAACCGTCTCAGGGGATCATCCACATCAGGCTGGATTTATAGGAAGCAGGCAAGAGAGGAGGGGGACTATTTTCACATTCTTTTGAAACATGGATTGGAAAATTTCCCTAGGAAAGAAAAGTGCTTACGCAGCTTTAGTTACTGTACATGTGCTTTGGATTGTGTGAAACCCTATCTGCTTTTTCTCAGCAGAGTCCTGATCCCCACATGAGAGAGGCAGACAGACAGGCAGACGGGCAGACCCAGCCACAGGGACTTGCTGCAGAGCCCCTTCAAGATCCCGCAGGAAAGTGCTGAGAAATGCCCCCACTGCCTGCATTTGTTGGTTCAGGAGGGTGGGAGGAAGAGGAGGACATCTTTCTCCTCAGGCTCAGACCCAAAGAACTTGTGAAAGCACACTGATCATAGAGTCATAGAATCATAGACTAGTTAGGGTTGGAAAGGACATTAAGATCATCCAGTTCCAACCCCCCTGCAGGGACACCTCACACTAAACCATGTCACCCAAAGCTTCATCCAATCTGGAACACTGTCNTAGACTAGTTAGGGTTGGAAAGGACATTAAGATCATCCAGTTCCAACCCCCCTGCAGGGACACCTCACACTAAACCATGTCACCCAAAGCTTCATCCAATCTGGCCTTGAACACTGTCAGGGATGGAGCACTCGCAACCTCCCTGGCCAACCCATTCCAGCATCTCACCACCCTAACAGGAAAGAATTTCTTCCTTAGATCCAATCTAAACCCCCCTGTTTCAGTTTGAACCCATTACCCCTTGTCCTGTCACTGCAGTCCCTAATGAAGAGTCCCTCCCCAGCATCCCTATAGGCCCCCTTCAGATACTGGAAGGCTGCTAGGAGGTCTCCACGCAGCATTCTCTTCCCCAGGCTCAACAGCCCCAACTTCCCCAGCCTGTCTTCATATGGGAGATGCTCCAGTCCCCCGATCATCCTCGTGGCCTCCTCTGCACTTGTTCCAACAGCTCCATGTCCTTTTGATGTTGAGGACACCACAACTGCACACACTGCTCCAGGTGAGGTCCTTCTCTGCAGGGCTGCTCTGGTGCAGTCTAGAAAAGATGATCATGGCTCCAGAGTATCTCAAACTTGTCATCAGGGATGAGTCTTAAGGCTTAGAGGGTCTGTTCCTTTACTCCATGTCTTGATGCTGCTCATGCAGCTGGACACTCCCTGTCCAAGGCAGAGCATACTTAGGGTGGCAAACCCAGGACAAAGCCTTGAACAGTATGCCCAAGAGGGCAGTAAAGAATGGAGAAATCCTTTGTTTAGTCTCCAGTACTCTATCCTACCTGTGGAAGGTCTCGCCTCCCATCCAGGGGCTAAATGCTCAGACAGCTTTGTTTGCTTTTCCTGGAAATGAGGAGATTCCCTCCTCTGCTGTGCACATGTGTGTCTTGAGTCTGGGGAAAGAAATGCTTGTGGGCATGTGTCTATGTACGTGAGCAGCCACACTATCACTATAGATGCCAGCAAAATAACACCTTTTTGTTGCTCTTGTCAGGATCCAGGGGCAAAAGCACCTGTAAGAGGGCAGAGAAGTCCCCTCGTGCTGCAATGGAAATGTGGTGCTGGAGAAAGCAAGGAGAAGCTTCCAGGAGACGACTGGCCTAGCACAAGGGCTTCTCCACTGCTCCTGTCCATGGAAATGTGTGTGCCCACAGGGGCTTGGCATATATGTGAGGAGCAGGAGACAGCTTCCTGAGAGGGGGTAAGGCAGGGAAGCATTGGGAATGCAAATACCACCAACCTGAATCTGCTAAGAATTACAGCCCAGCAGTGCTGCTTTTCAGGCTGGACCCTCACTCCAAACAGATTCCTTGGGCACCCCTGGACTCCTCTTGGCTGAAAGCTAGGCAAGGTCTGGTAGAACAGCAATGTGGGGGCAGCTTCCAGTCTCCTGAATCAGCATTTTGAAGGCTAGACATGCTGAGTTACCCGCCTTCCTTCCTTCCCCCAAGACATGTGTGGCTATACACAGATAGAAAATACACATCTAGGTATGTGCTAGGACACACACTTCTGCCTCTAGGAAATGTCAGCCAAAGCATAATTCAAAGATTGCTCAGCCTGGTTCTGATGCTATTAGGCTTCAAAAACTACACCCCCCTCCAAGAATGGGTAAGAGCTGACACAAAGCAGCAATAACAGCTGTTGTGTCTGGCCTTTTGAAAACAGGAATTCCTTGGTACAGAGCCTGAAACCTTACTCTTTCCATTTGGCATTGCCTGAGGGCGCTAGCACTAAAAGGATGTATGAGGAAGGATTTATTGTCAGTAAGGTGCTTGGAGCAGCAACATGATTTTTTTAAAGACCTGAGTACAAACGGACATTAAGGAGCATGGGGGGTGACCTTTGCTTAGGTCTGGTTTTCTTCCCAGGACTGTCTGCATGGAGAGCCACCTGCAAGGAACACGTTATGCTCCGAAGTCTAATAGCCCTATACCACTAGCAGGGATGGCTCATAGCTCGTCATGGTTGCAGTCAGGGCTAAAGAAACATGAAGCAGAACAGGATCCTCTCAGGAGCATCCCATGGGATAACAAGGTATGATGTTCCTCTTGGCCTGTTTACCTGAGTTTTCTCTGGGGATATCAACTTTCAAAGGAACAAACTGTAGGAATAGCCTGTGATTCAGAGTATGTGTAGATTATTCCCAGAAATTCAGGACTAGGATGGGAAGCAGGTTTCAGCAAGACCCGGATTAAGAGCAGAAGCTGTTATCTTTTAACTTCCTGGTGCACAGGACCAAAGGCAGGTAGCGTACCCCTGATAGCATCCCAGGCCAGGGCTACAGGACCTGGCTGGCAGTATGAAGGAGCTTTAAAATGCTCCGCTGAGCTCCAGTGTGCCTTCCATAGGTCTTTGGTATGGTGACTTGATAAAATGAAGCTTCAAGTAAAACACTCAGTAGCCCAAGATCCTAGTGCAGGAGTTGGTTACTTGGTATATCTCCCCTCAAGAACATGGAAGCCTACAGCTTTTGAAACAGCACGTTTCCTCCAGTTTATAACATGCAGCTATTCCCAGGGCAGTCAAAACCTGTAGTTTTTTTGACCTGGATATTTTCCTTTCATGGCTTGTGACATTGCCTGTAGCTCAGGTGGTTGGTAATGTGTCTTCAGGTGCATGCAGTGATTTAGGCTAAACTTTGGGCTTCCTCTGACAAGAGCAAAAGCAAATCTTTGGGAGCTCAGAGCTTTCCTCCTTTCAGCCCCCACCCCAGGCAACCCACATTTGCCCTCCATCTGATGATACAAACATGCAGTTATTTCAGTGCAGACTCCTACTGTTCACAGAGTCCTTTAATGGTAGAAACCAAACTTTGTACTTGGAGTGCTTAGTTGGATACTAGTATAAGCTCTGATTTATAGCCATACTCTACTTCTTATTAATGCTGTGTGCATAATCATGCCACTAAAATCGGATCCTTTCAGTCAGAACTCCACACAAGGCTGAATACTGGGGACTGGGCATTGTGATAAGATTTTCACTGATCAGAATGTCAGACAGTTGGAAATTACACTGAGGTTTCTTCTACAAAGTGCTACTTTTAAAGGTTTCTTTCTATATATATAATGCAGGAATAAAAATCTGGTTCAAAACACTTAGACTTAGTGAGCATTTAGTGTAAGTGTAAAAAATGGCCTAGATGAAAATTTGATGGTGAGAGCACATGATTTGTCTCTAACACTTTAGCACAATTGGTTGGAGTTTGTTTGTTTGTTTGTTGCAGTTTGTTTTGTAACAAATGCTGCAAATGTAAAATCCTGGAAGAGGGATTTGAAAAGTGCCTGGTGCTTGTTTTGTCTCTAAGAAGCCTGTTGGTTTGATGCGAAGAGCATCTGCAGCTCCTGCTGATTTCAGGAGGAGGACACCACCTCCAGGATTTGAACAACATGCGATGGAAACAGTTAAAAGTGAATCATTCATCACATAAGTCAGCACTGAGAAAATGATCTCATATTTATTCATGTCCCTAGCCAAATCTGTACTCATTTCCTCTGCGAAAGGTAATAAATTGCCTCAGCTAGAGTCTTCCACATCAAACTTTTAAGCAACATGATGCCTACAATCCCTGTGGCACTGCTTATAGTCTGAAGAGGTCATGCATGGCTTCTAAAGCTGAACGAAGGGCTCCTGTGCTCCACCTTTTGAGTGCCACCTTTTCCAAGGGCCTGTGGAGGCTCAGGACCACCAGGCTATTCCTTCTGACTTGTCTCAGGAGACTGTATTTGTCTACTCCATGCTCCTCAAATTATGAGACCCTGCCAACTATTTCACTGGCCAGCCCTTCAGCTTTGCTCTTACAGTAGGGAAGCTGAAGACCTGGGGTCATCATTACATCAGTGAAGTTAATCTGTAAGTGAAATATAAAGAGCTAATTCATAAATAACAGTACAAATTTAATCACTTAGCACAAGCTATTATGTAGTCCATTGGATTAATAGAGTGCCTTTAACCAGGGCTCAAAACCATCTCCATCACTTCTCGTTTTGTTTCTGACTGTTAGTGATTCTGCTCATACCACACGTACAGTGGTCAGTCCTCATTTCTTGTTTAGCCATCCAGCAATCCAGCATGGAGCCGGGAACAAAGATTCACCAGTATATCAAATTCTAAGAGTAGTTGTTTTGTATTTCTAAGTTGATCAGTATTTCCAGTAACTGGTAGGGCTGTGTAAGTGGTAATATTATAATTATAGTTACATTCCATGATGTTTTATTTAAACAAACTTTTTTTTTCCAGTCTAAGTAACTTTATGTGTTATTTTTGTGATGTAGTCCTGTGGTTTCTGGACTAAGGCTTGCAAAACCCTGCAAGCTGACTGTCCCAGAGCTGGTCCATGGGTTGCACTGGCTTGCAAACTCAAAAAGAGCCCCCTGATAACTGATGTGAAGCTTTATGTCCCACTGCCAAAGGACTTGATGTGTTAGATGGGTACCCTAGTATGTGATGATTACTGTTGCAGCTTAGTAGTTTCACACACATAAAAATTGAAACAGATTTGGGAACCTCTTACCTACTACATTCTTGTTCTCAAAGGGATATGGTTTTTTCAGTATCTTACAAAGCATTAACCCTAAAGCATGGCCCTGGAGAAAGAAGGGTTTAACTGGTTCAGAAAGAGCAAAAAGCTGCTCCCATAGCAATCAAAGGAGAGTTTGCCATTGTTTTATGAAGTTGGAAGAGTGTCAGAGCATTCCATGATGGCTGCTTTGGGTTATGGGAGTTATGATTATGGTTTCTATTGCTGCTCTTTGAGTCACAGCTTGCTCCAGATGCAAATTTGGTTTGGTGTATGAAATAGAGACAGGCTGGGGAGATGGGATAGGATGCCAACTGCAGGTGCAGTTTCAGCCTGTGGGCTGGAAGGGATGTGTTATACATTTGATTTCCCCCACTGTGGAGCTAGTCTGGAATTCTGGAAAGATTTTCCTGCTATAAAATGACTTGTACTTGCTACAGAAAGACCTATTCATGGTAGTGCCAATGATGGCTATGGTGGTTGCAACCCAACTGAAAGCACAGAGAGAGACATCCTTCCCTCTAGAGCTTCAGGTGTGGCAGAAGAGCATTTCTGGGGGAGGATATGGTAACAATAGTAATTTCTTATAAGCAAGGAGTTGTCACAGAGTGCTTTTAGAAGCAGAGTGTGTCTATGCGTATCTCCAGGAAGTTATGGCACCCATCTGTACAATCTACTTTTGTACACCTTTTAGGGAGGTGTTCATACCTGTGTTTCACTAGAAATATGCAGGTAACACTTTCCAACAGGGTGAGAGTCCAAAGGAAGTTTTATAAACCACCCGATCTGGAGCTGGCTTACTTGGAAAGCTGGCACTATAAAAGTTGTAAGGCTATTCTCACTCCCTTTACAAGTTACAGTTGTTTGTGTGTGAAGTGAATACTTACGTGCAAATACGAGATGTACTTGTAATTTAAGGAGCCCAGGGGAAAGTTTGTTTTCATTAAACAATTCACGAAACAAAGGACAGCAATGAAAAACAGGAATTCTCCCTAAATCATCAGCTCTATTAAAACCTGCTTTTCCTGGTGCAAGTAAAGTGCTAACCCCATGGCAGAGGTGTGAGGTGAGGCCATATCAGTGCCATGTGTGCCTCCAACCACACTTGGTTTGAAGGCCTGGCCTGGGGCTGGTGATCCCTGCTAGCCCATACAGCACTAAAGCTGATTTCAGGTGGAGATGTTGGGCTATGAGATGTGGCATCAGGCTGAGGGAAGAGTTCAAGAGTGCTGTAAAGGCATGTGGTTTCCAGATGGTTTTGGATGTGCCGGTATCAAAACTGTATCCCATCTCTGTTATAATAGCTGAGCACAGAATCATAGAATGGTGGTTTGGATTGGAAGGGACCTTAAAACTCATCCAGTCCCAACCCCCTGCCACGGGCAGGGACACCTTCCACTAGAGCAGGATGCTCCAAGCTCCATCTACCCCATTCTCACTTCTTTAACATAATCACCTTCCTCAAACCCTGTATTTCAGTGGAAACAGGAGTAGAAGGTATCTTATCTCTGGATGTATGAGGAACCTGCTGTAAAGACTGAACCTGGGTCTCCCATGCTCCAACTCAAATCACCAGATAACTCCTGCCCTCTTCCTCTACAGCCGCTGATCCGGAAAAAGCTGTGGCAATAATTTGGCGCTAAACCTTCAGATCGAATAGCTTTGCTGTTAACAAAATAATCCTATAGAATGACTTGGCTCTCAGCTGAGAGCAGGAGGAAGATCTGGGCAGTGTATCACTGTCAGGGCACAGCACCAGGAAATTAAGCTTTATTATGAGTGCTCTGGCAATGGAGCGCACACGGAAGTAATGTTTATATAGCATGCACACCACTGCTCTGTCTCTCAATTCTTAATCCCTTGCCCATCACACTATGGTTGGGGAGTTTTCTGAGGGGAAAGTAAGGCTAAGTTCTAGGCTTACTCTTGAGAAATAAATAAATCTGGTTGTGAAGTTTTGCTCCTTTCTTCCTTTGTTAAGCTGCCAGCTGAGCCAACTGCTCTGCCCTGCCTCTCTCTGTTCAACTCTGCAGTGAGCACACCAGGAGGGGCGTGAGACAGAGGTATCAAGGAGAGCTTCATCACCCAAATAGCTCAATCCTCTGACACCCACTTCCCTCTCGTGCTGTCACTATCAGCTTGTCACGAGGCCAAGACCAACAATGTACCTCCTGTTTGGAGCTCAGGGCAGAATATGCAGAGTATAAATGGTTTTGTGCATCACCACTGCTGCCCAAACCCACAGAATAAGGGACAAAAGAGTCACCTTGAGACCAGCATGTCAGCATGTCAATGCCACTGTGGATTAGCAATGTGGCATTTAAAAGCATTTCCCCACACACACACACCTCTAGCTGTAGGAAAGTGGTAGTGGTAATGAAAGTCGGAAGCTGTGTCTTTGGTTCCTTTCCAATTTAAAGACTAGATAAGGCAAGAGATTTGGTGGCTGGCCAAAGCTGGGAAAGCAAGCTGAAGTCCTGACCCAAAGCGAGTGCCCAGCTGCTGTCCTGTTGCTGGCATATCTCTGCCTCTGAGAAACTCTGTTACATTGATGAATCCCAGGTTTTATTTTAGGGTACAGTAATACTGATCATCAGGGACCTGTCGCTAAGGATCTGTTCTGCAGAAATATTGTGATGTTCAGAAAAACACCCTCTCTGTTAACAGCAATGCTTACTGAATGTTCAGCTAGCTTGCATTTGTGTTGGTGAAGTATTCTGCTGAGTATGGCCAAAAGGAGGTGTATAAATGGCAGATTGGTAGTTCACAGTAAAGAGTTTCTCCTCAGAGGGTTTTCAGCAGAAAATGAGGAGATACTTTCAATATAGGAAGGTCTCGGCCAGCTAGAGACATCCATCGTTCAGACACAGTGCAGCAGTCCCATAAAGCAAAACAGAACTTCCCTTAACTGTAGAGCTGCAAATGTCACATTTCTAACTAGAGCCCCAGGAACAAGGGGGTTGTGGTTCAGTCCTACTTGGTTAACACTTCCCAGCCTCTATGTGAGCTTGAACACATCCAACACATTAATGCTAAACATTGTTGAAGCCACCAGGTCTCTCTCCGATGGATTTCCTATCAAAACTATTAGTTTTACAGGATCCCTGTTCCCAAATATGTAGTTGTTTAAAATTGCTGGAAAACATTTGTCTAGGCTTGTTCAGAACTAAATCTTTGCTCATTTCCAAGGTTCATGAACCTTCACAACTCTCTAGGTGAACTTGGCCCGACTTCCCTATGTAAAACCAAATCCCAGTCCAGGTCAGTCTCATTTGGTTTCGTGTTTCACTACAGACTCCTTTTACAGCTCAAGATTTAAAGACCTGAGTGTGGGACAGAGACAGGGCTCACATAAACACAGGCAATAGCTGTGATAATAGTTGTACATCTCATTTGTTATAGCCGATGCTGAAATGTATTTCCTTATAGCAAACCTTGCAGTTACTGATGTGACTTAGTCGCAAAGCAGAAATAGGAGTTGTTCATATGTTAAATGATTCCACCAAAGTTTGATTTACTTCAAGTCTCTGTTTGGTCTAAGGCATTGCAAGGTTGCAAAAGTACCCAAATGTAGAGGCAGGCAGCTCAGTTTGTTCTGAAATGACCACAAAAGGGCAAAGACATAGGCTAGAAATGTACACTGTAATGCATAGTATGTGAAGTCTGCCCAAAAGTCTGAATTAGACAATTCTCTCATGCTATTTCCTTATAAAAGCCCAAAGAGGCAGTGCTTTATGACAAGAAGCATGAGTCAATCCCCAGAGGAGGATGCTCAAATGGAAAACAGATCGAAGGAGAGCTCTGCAGGCTGTGCTGCTGCAGGTCCTGTCCCTTGAAGTGAAAAGCAGAAGAAGGAAGGAAAACTGGGATTGGTAACAAATGATGTGATGGCAGAGTGTCAATCAGAGAGGAATTTCATCCTGGCCCTGTGTTACAGCGGCGCTGAGAGAGCTGCTCCAGCGAAGGCTGCGTCAGCACTTTGTTTAGTTTATACTCCCATTTACTATCTGCCCTTCGGGCTGAGGCTGATTGCTCTAGGAGGCAACCTGGCAACAGTTCTCTTCATGTATTTTCAGCTGAAGAATTGTTTAACCTCTCAGTCCTCCAGCCTCAGTCCCAGCTTATCCCACCGCAACACAATTTTCTTACAGTGGCTGAGGTTGTAAGCCTGAAATGCAGGCTCTGTAGCAAGGACAAGGGTTTGCACAGAGCCCCATCCCCAGAAAACACCTGCACCCTCTGCCCCACCTCTCTTTAGGCTGAAAGCCCTTTGGAGGCTAATGGAACTGATGGGTATTTCTGATGCAACTTCCAGCTAGTTTGAATATGAACATTGTGTGCACCAGGAAAAGTGATTTTCAACTGCAAACAGCAGAATCATCCCACCTAATCAGTTACTGCCTGTCAGCAAAGCTGGAATAAATGCATCTTCTGCATCTAATTCTGTTGTGAAGTAAAATGCAACAGCTTAAAATCCCCCATCTTTGTAATGGGACATGAATGCAGTCAGCTTGCCTGATAGGTGAATGCCTCATTAACCCAGCATAACTTGATCAGACCAAGCTGAGAGAATAAACAGCAATAAATTGCTGGAAAGAGATGCTCTTCTCCCAGAAGCTCTGTTGTTGCTTAGATAGGAAACTAAAGCACCACTTGGTGTGGTGTGAAGCCTCTTGCTTAGATCAGTCTCTGTGCCTAAAGTTTGGAGCATGGTGAATATGTCACCAGCTCCTAAAGCATCTCCTGGGACCCATATACCAGGAAGACTGACTTCTATGTCAGACAAGCTAACAGAAAATGTAGAATTAGTAGGCACTTGGATAAAACTGATAGACTGGGGAGGAGTTAGTGTGGCATCTGCGGGGAGAAATCACACTTCACAAATCCATTACAACTATTTGAAGTGTCAAACAACACTTAGCCAAGGCTGAGCTGGCTGATGGAGCCAGAAGGCTTTGAACAACCCGCTCACAGGGAAGGAAAGACAAACTTGTAACACTAGCAAACAAAGGACAAAAAGCCTCAGGTTTTCCGCTGAAGTGTTTCACAAACACTCGGGAGTGTGGCAAAAAACAGTGATCATGATCTCCTGGTACTGAAGGGTTCATAGAATCACAGACAGTTTGGGTTGGAAGGGACCTTAAACCTCATCCAGTTCCAACCTCCTGCCATGGGCAGCGGCACCTTCCACTAGAGCAGGTTGCTCCAAGCCCCATACAGCCTGGCCTTGAACACTACCAGGGATGGGGCAGCAAAATGGGGCAGAGATATCCAGTAAAACTGGCAAATGAGATTTGATTTTGCCAAAGGCAAGGTAGAGAACACAGGAGAGAGGCACCCCAACCACAAGCAGACCCGGTTATCACTGCTGTGGAAAGTGTACTATGGATTGGCCTGTGCAAACTTCATCTCAGTGTTCACTAGAGATCTAAAGGTAGGACTTAGCACAGACAAATAGCAAACAGCACAGAAAACACTCCTTATGATTAAATAAATCCCTGGTGTAGGGATTCTGTGTGCAGTCCTATTCATCTTGTCTCATGAAAGACATAGTGGAAAGAGGAGGAAAACAAGTAAAAGCATGAGCGCCTTTAAGGGATATGAGAGAGGGCTTTTAATCACACATAGCACAGAGAATACAACATTGAAACTCCTCGACAGGGACTGAAAATGTAACAGGATTCAGCACAGTGCAGGTCAGGTTCAGGGAGAAGTTACCTTGCAGTCTCTGACCCCTTGGTGGCTGCAAGGAGGAGGTCAGGCCAAGGGAAGTTTCTCTGCAGGCTTCCCTGTCCTTGCTCTCACTCCAGATCTATGGTTATGTGCTGGGTTTGATGGGCCTTTGATTTGACCTCAGAAAGAGCTGTTGCTATGACAGTTTTTACCCTAGCTGCCATTAGGGTCCATTCATATGCTCTTTTCTAGCTGAAGACTTTACTGTCCTGTCCTGCTCCAGCAGCTTGCAATGACCACCTCCTGAAGATAATCTTCCCTTTTTCCAGTGTAATTTGCCCTTGGTCCTTCTCAGTCAAAGCCATGTGTGTTAGTGAGGTCTCTTTATCTGAAATGCTTAAGGTAAAGGGCTGATTTGCATTGAAATGCTTTTAGGAATCAGCAAGCAATCTGTCCTTTCAAGAGGTGGGAAGGTGGTGGGAAGCTACACAGCTATGGAATGGAAGAGACTTTGAGGATGAGGTATATGAACCTGGACTGGTTTATAAATCAATCCACCTTTTGGATGGAAACTCCCGTTCTGGTAAAGAAGTTTTGGGTTTATTTAAATTCATGCTCAGTCAGTACTTACTTTAGTTTACCAAACAAAAGCTAGGTAAGGTTATCTACCCTTGCTCTCAGTGCAACAGATTAAACTCACAGCCAAGATCCTAGTGAGAAACGTTTCCTGAGACGTCCTAAAAACTGGTGATGATGAACCTATGCCATGACCTGAGCATGGTTGTTTTTCAACCAGTAAGGGAAATATCTCTCGTGACCAACCTCACTGTGAAAGTCCAACAAGGCAAGCAGTAGATCTTGAAGGGAGAGCTGGCCAGATAAGAGTATTTGATTATGAAGGGGAGAGGGTTTGGGCTGTAATGGGAGTGGAAATACTAATGAAATACAGTACCAGAGGAAAGGACAATCTTTCTGCTAGGATTCAAGCTATGTTGTACTGTGTTACCCACACCAATGTTCATAGCAGCTCAGCTGTGTACCTACATACCTCCAAATCTGTCACGTTGTTAATATTTTGGAGATTGTTTTAGTCCTTTTAACAGAAGAGTTTAGCTTTTCCAAAGAAAAACATACAAACTTTCACCATCAATGACCAAAGTCCTGAAACACAAAGTTAAATGGCCAGGAGCAAGGGGCCTGCTTTCCAGAAAGCTGGATTCTGGAGGGCTGCAAAGACACCCAAATTATGAGCTACACTGGAGTCTTGAAGCTGCACGTAGGAAGGTATCCATTGATTGCTGGAGAATAGCTTGTCTTGGTCTCTGACCAGGATGATTGCATGAGAAAGTTATTGCTCTTACCAGATCTACACCACGCACTGTGAGTCAGTGGCCAAAATCAATTAGGAGTGATCACATCACACCACAGAAGGCAAATACACTGTCAATCTTCCTTTGAGCAACAGGACTGCTTATTAGCTTATTGAGGATATCATAGGAATAGCAAGCGGTGAATAGTTCATGACAGATTATTTATGCATCAGATTTCCTCCCGTCGGGTCTGTTTGCAAATTGACCTTGACTTTCCCTCTTATATTCATAATTCAGAGCTACTTGGTAACTAATTTTGGTGGAACAGCTTATTTGAGCCTTCTGGTAGCTCAAAAGTGGGCTGGTTCTGTAATGGCTCTTAACTCTCTCCATCCAGAAGCTTAAAGGAGGCCCATATCACACTGGAGATGTACAGGGAGACTCTATCATGATGGAGGTGTTTTATGGAAGCAGTATGGTGAAATACAGAGGAACCCAACATCCAAGTGCCAGGAGCAGAACCCCTCTTCTGCCTTCTTTTGAGCTCAGTGCTTTACCCCCTGAACTTGGCATCCACAGCCATATGCAAAGCCTGATCATATCACTGAGTGCCTTCCCACTGACCCCCATGGGTTTTGGGTCAATGCTGGATCTCCTTGCTCCTCTGTACATGGTATTACAGCCTGCTTTCATACAAATGAGTGGTGAGGTCACACATTCAGGCCCCCCAGGTCTGCAAGTACTGAGGTCAAAACCCATTTCAGTCAGGGGAAATAGAGCAGAAAAGTATTTGGCTCCACTCAGAGACAAGGGAGAGGAGAGGATGAGCTGGGCAAGAGCCCACATGTGCTTGAAGAGAACGTGTCTGATACTTCACAGACATGGGGAGGAATGCTTGGGAGACCAGGCTGGAGGAGCTGCTACAGCTCTCACTTCAGAATAAAAGCCCATGCCAAAGGGTCAGGAAAAAGAGCTCACAAAGCTTGCAAAGCCTGCCTGTGTTATCAGGTCTTGAGCTCGGTAACGCTTTTCCTTGGCCTATGCAGCTGGGAGCTGCAATGCTGCGAAGTGACAAGCTTCTTCCTGGCACCTAGGAAAAACCAGCTCAGAGGCACTCCCAGCATGGGTAGTGCTTTGGTGGTCTAGGAGACAAGGCCACTTCTGCATTTTCTAGGGTGTCACAATCCGGGGTCATGTTGATGAAAGTCTGGTTGCGTTTGAAGAGCTCTCATTATCCCTCCCGGCAATGCGAAGGACCAGAAATTGTCTGCAACATGAGAAAGTTCAGGGTCACCCTGACCCAGGCGCTGAGTCAGACTGCCCAAAAAGTGCCTGTCTCCATGGGCAATGTGGTTGTGATTTCCCCGAACACAAGTAGGGCTCTGGACAGTCCTACAGAGGCAGGTAGTACAAACACAACACTCCTGAGGTGCTTTCCCAGGGAGCTTGGGAAAAGTGCTCTTGCACTTTGGGCCGGAACTATGAAGAGCAGGAATCTGTCTGAAGACACCTGCCCTGGATGCTAAATGAGCAGTTGATTAGCAGTGTTAGATTCAGCTCTACCCAACATAAAAGCATGGAATCACAGATTGGATTGGGTTGGAAAGGATCTTAAATCTCACTCAGTTTCAACCCCCTGCCACGGGCAGGGACACCTTCCACCACAGCAGATTGCTCCAAGCCCCATCCAAGCCTTGAACACTGCCAGATGTTTAACCTCTGGCAGGTTAAATCCATTCTCTCTTGTTCTGTTCCTACAGGCCCTTGTCAAAAGCCCCTCTTCAGATTTCTTGTTGGCCCCTTTAGGTATATGAAGACCCCTGAGCCTTCTCTTCTCCAGAGGTGCACAAAGGTGGCATGTAAGTGCCAGTGAAGTGGAGTAAACTCTAGCCAAGGGGCTGGCTGCTGCAGTAGATGCTAAAGAAAGCAGCCACCAAGAGATGTGAATATCTTCTGAAAGGGAAAGTTCTCAACAGGATAAAATGGCAAATCAAAGGAGCCCTCGAGAATTCCTAAACCCTACAAAGCTGTAAATTCCGTGAACTCACATACATTGTGGTGACGAATCAGACACAAGGAGATGGAAGAAGTTGCTCATCCTGGCAGGCCCTCCGAGGGCACGCAGATTGCCCAAGCTCTCTTTAACAAAATAAACAAGCTTTTCTTTTTCTTTAGCAAAAAAAAGCCATCACAGCTGGTTTTTCAGGGAGTTTCTCTGTCAGGAAGCAATGAGGTCTTGCTGCCTGATTGATAAAACACACACGAACTTGAAGTAAAGAGGTTTCATCTGTTGTTGTCTTCAGGGCACCACTGTGCTCTGTAATATTAAAGATCACTCTGCTGACTCACGCTCTGCTCTCTGGAAACTGAAGCCCTCTTGGCAATTCCCTTCCTTTCCACCCTCCACCCCTGGCATTTTTTTCCTTGACAGCAGTTTTCCAATTTCTTTTTCCTTTTAACTCAGACTCCATCCAGAAGAGTTCAGCTTGTTGAAGGCAGTGTTTGGCCTCCTCTAATCCTATTGGGAACAGATGAAAGGTTACAGAAAAGCATGCCAGGGTGTCTGGAGAAAATGCTGCAATATCTATGGCTGCCCATGGACTGTTGTCTTGCACACATCTAGTCAAATGCAAGGCAGACCTGGATGTTTCTTCGCAAATCACTTGAAAAGATTTAGGATGCGGATTGTGAACATTGCAAAACTACTTTAATTTCAAAGCTTTCTGTTTAAAACATTCAGCTCAAGTTTTTTCTAAGCAATACTATTTTGGAGTGGGGTTTTTTTTCCTATCAAACCAATGACTTTACTTGAGATGGTTTTGTAAGATGAAGGTTAATCTGTTCTAACTTGCCAGATATACACCTCTGATATTTGTCCCCTTTGAGAGGTCATATTTTTTCTCTCTGTGTTCCTCTCAGTGTGAGCTAATGTGGAATGTACTTTGAGCATCCTTGGAAGGTGATTTGCTCAGGGCAGAAAGAGTTTCAGAACCAAGCTGTGTTTCCAGAGTCCTCATGGCCCTTATCTCTTTTCAGCCTGGTGTTCAACATCTATTCTAGTCACTGACTGCTGTTCCCAAAACAGCAAACTCTCAGTGGTCAGAAATTCCCAGTCTGACTCGTTGGCCTCAAGCATCAATGCTGAGAAGCAGCAGGGTAGATGGGGGGCAGGGGGGGGCACACATCACATGCAACATTATTAACATTATTAACATTATTAATGCTTGGGGAACATTAAAAAGAAAACACTAAAAAAGCCTTTGAGCAACCTGCTCTAGTGGAAACCATGGCAGGAGTTTGGAACTGGATGAGCTTTAAGGTCCCTTCCAACCCAAACCATTCTATGGTTCTATTCCTATGCTAACCTTGCCCTTTTTGGGTTTCCTCTTACTCATCACCTAGTTGCTACTTAGCATCTGATCCTTAATGACAGTTTCAAGATGATCCCCTGGCCTTTAAATCCCTTTTTCAGTTCATTGTTGTCACTGGGTTTGTTGTCATAATAAAAGCAATTACTACTGCTAATCACAATGACAGACCAGCTGGGTAATTTTGGCTTTTGCGATTGTAGGAAACTACTTCCAAGAGCTGAACTGAAAGCATAACATGCATTGGGATTTGGAGAGGAGGAGGATATAATCCTGTTTTTCCCAAGAATGGCAGGTCAAAAGTGAGTAAGTATTGGCCACTCTCATGCTGTTCCCAAGATTTTCTGTATCTGCTGCTGGAACTTCAAGCTTCCCCTTCTCTTTCCTAGCTCAGAGTTGTGTAACTACTTGAGATTCTAAAGGGGTTTTCTTCTCTTTTAGCAAAAGTGTCGCAGAGAAAATCGTGACAAGTGCCAAAGGAAATCAGATATGCTCAGTTGTGTGATTAGGCTGAATGATCAATACCCTTAAAGCCTGGTGTTGACAATAAAAATCATTCACATATTTTCTTCTAATAATGACTGCAGACTGTTAATCCAGTATAACAGTCTGTTCAGCTCACACTTCTGCTTGCTCACTTGACTATTGTGGGTTTCTGCTGTTAGAATTGTAGTATCAGAGAATCCCAGCCTGGTTTGGGTTGGAAAGGACCTTAAAGCTCATCCAGTCCCAACCCCTGCCATGGGCAGGAACACCTTCCACTAGAGCAGGGTGCTCCAAGCCCCTGCATCCAACCTGGCCTTGAACACTGCCAGGGATGGGGCAGCCACAGCTTCTCTGGGCACCCTGTGCCAGTTCAACTGAAAAGAGGGAAGTAATGCTCTCCATAGCATTTTGGGGAGCCAAGTATTAACATATCTACCAACAAGCCCATTGCAAATGCTAGCACGTGCTCTTTGGTGCAGTGTTTTGCCCTTGTTCATGGTTCATTCATTAAGACATGGAAATTCTAAGCTATCTAGGAAGGGGTTGTATTTCTTGTAGGATACTCAGTAGGGACCAATTTGTCTCTTAGTGCAACCGAAGTAATGAGTGTTAGGTGAGTTAGGGGGCTGCGGGAGGGTTGTTGGGGAATTTTGAAAGCTTTTCTTTGTGGTTGATATTTGCAATGCTATTGGCCTACTTGGCTTTTTTTCCCCCATCTGCTTCTGCTTAGTTTGGTGACGAAATGCACATCCAAGTAGAAAGAAGGGGAATCAGCAAGAAGCAATTTACTGCCCTGCCTCAGAAAAGCTTCTTGTGAGAAACTGGGAAGAAAAACAAAACAGGCCAGAACTGCAGTTGAGGACCTGACCATCCATAAACTAATTGGCAGAGCTGTTCCAGTTCATACAGGTTTCAGGAGCTGAGATTCTGGCCACAGATCTCTCATTTCTGGAGAGCAAGAAACAAACGAGCTCCTGCAGCATTCTTCTTGCACGGGAAATGACACGCTTGTTTAGTTTAAGATCTTGCTGCTCTTTTAGCCAAGGAGCAGCCATATGAGCTTGAGCTCTCTCTGTATAAAGCAAATAATCATTTTAAGGGAGACGGCTTTATGGAACACTGAAAGGGACTGGGAGAGTAGAAAGATACCTAAATCTCTGCCCTGCCTTTTGAGACTGTGACTTTTTAGGCCTGTCTTTACTGGAGGCAGAAGAGCAACAAGGGCACAAGATCTCCAAATTGTGGGTGCCTCAGGCCCATGTGAGGGACTGTGTGATGCAACTGCTATCACAGCCTCCCAGGAAAGCCACTGTTTTTGTAGGACCTGGAACATTTTCCATGTGCCTGCTTGCTGGAACATAAGTGTTTGAGGGCAGGCATCATATTGTTTTGTTCTGTTTCATACAATACTTGGCAAAGAGGAAAGAGAAGGGTGTCTTGGCTCTCTACCAGGTCTCCAAAGTGCTAAAATAATACTAGCCCTGTAATAAATCTCCAATTTTTATCACTGTCTGACACTCTGCAGCTTATTTTGGCTCTGGGAATCCGCAAATTTGGACAAAAAATGTGAAAACTTGTCAATGTGGAGCAAATGAGAGCACCCAGCTTTAGTCTGTTTAGCAAGACACAACTATGAATCACTGCTCCGTGGTGAGAAACACACAGGATTTCCTGGAAACAAATGCAGGCCTTGACAGAGCTGTTTGATCTTCAATTGATGTTTTGTTTTTGTTTTCTGAGCAGCAGTAACATCATTGTAAGTTATAAACAGACTTTTTCTCCTTGTCCTCAAAGCGAGTCATTAATTAGTTAACAACATGAATTAATTACTGCCTGGCCATAATTAAAGAGGCCATATTTGTTTTATCTGCTATGTTATTTCTAATAGTGGGTTTGTAATAAGAGTCTCTCAGCATCCTGTTCTCTCTGCCCCCCTCAGGATCAGCACTCCTCAACGCCTGATACAACACCTATCCCTATGGGATGTAATGAAATGCAACCATCAGGTTTACCCAGAGATGAGATACGCAAAGTCATTACTCTTGTATGACAAAGAGAAGCCCCACAGGCTGGGCTCACAAAAGAATCCCTTGTTTTCTCCTTGAGGTTTGACCCATGCCTGCACTGCTCACCAGAGAGCCACGTTGTTACCTTGGAATGGAAATGTCAGTGCTGAGTTTATGGCCTGGAACTTTTGACAATTGCTTTGTCATTGTATTTGGTGGCTAAATAAATGGTTTGTCCAATTCATTCCTGAGAAGATCTTGCTGCTGGGGCTGTGGACAGTTTATATGTGTATATTTCAAGCTGCTAGAAGAGGACACTTCATATGTCCTAAAATAAAACAGAACTTACTCTTTGATGGAGATATTTCTGGTAGACCAGCAGGGAAGAAACAAAAGCCAAGCCTGGGAGTGCCTGCCCTCTTTCTGGGAAGCCAATTTATTCTTGCTTCTTGCCCTTCCATCAATGGCCTGTGTTCTGTTGACCTTATAACAGTCTTCCAATACCTAATGGGACTGATAAGAAACTTGGAGGGCTGCTTTTGGCAAGGGCCTGCAGGGACAGGCCAAGGGAATGGCTTGAACCTGCCAGAACAGGGGAGACTGAGCTGAGCTCTTAGGCAGAAGCTCTTCCCTGGGAGGGTGCTGAGGCGCTGGCACAGGGTGCCCAGAGAAGCTGTGGCTGCCCCATCCCAGACACTGTTCAAGGCCAGGTTGGACACAGGGGCTTGGAGCACCCTGCTCTAGTGGAAGGGGTCCCTACACATGGCAGGGGTTTGGACTGGATGAGCTTTAAGTCCCTTCCTACCCAAACCAGGCTGGGATTCTGTGATTCTATGACACATGCCCTGAATTAGGTGCAATGGTTTGTCCTTTGAACTGAGTTTCTGTAACCTGTTAGTAGAAATGAATGAGACATGCTGCACAGACAGCAAGTGTAGTAAGTTCCAGGAACATATCCCTCTGCCAGATCCCTTCACCAAAGTTGTAATGGAGAAGACTAGTGCTGAAGCAGAGTGAATCTGAAAACCTGTTCCGTGCTTCACAGCATCTCTTAATAAGTCACCATTACACTTTAAAGACACCAAAAATGCATTACCCCCCAGCACCTCAAGCCAAATAGAAACCTGACGTATTCAAAGGGAAAAAATAATCTTACTGAAGTAGTAAAACTGCCTTGGTGATTCCAAATTGCTCTGTGTATCTGGGGGACAAATACTTGTCATTCTTGAAAGACTCTTGGTCAGACTGGGCCATTAGTGGGCAGCCCAGGAAAGCTCAGGCATCCATATTAAAAAACTGTGACTTTACCAGATTCATCAGATCCTTCTTGCTTTTTCACTGTATCCTTCCTCTGTCTGTGTGCTGCCAGTCCCCAAAGGCCTTGCTATGCCCAGAAGTACTGCATGTCAGGCAAATCCATTCAGTGCAAGCAGCAAAAAGCCCTCCTTCCTTCCCTGTTCTAGCGTGTCTACCCTTTATAACAAGAGACATCTTGATGCTTTGCTAGGTGTGGTGCACCCCCGACATTGGCAGCCAGCATACATACATACCTATATCTGAACCAAGCACTTGCTTGCACGGATGTCCACTCAGACTTCTTTGGCACAGAGTTTTTGAGTTAGTGGTTTTATATGTGCTCCAAGACTTGACAGGCTGAAAGAAATGGGATATGGCTGGCTGTCACCATGTATGATTTGTGTGGTCCTGGGGAGAACTGCAGGAAGCTGCAGGAGTGAAGCTGTCTCTTCCTATCCCTCCCAGTGAAAGATCCAGCCATTGCAGCAGGGCAGTACAACCCCCTGGAGGTGTTCCAGTGGGACTGGTGAGGGGCCTGTGCCTGGGACAGTGCTTGGAAGGGCTGTGGCAAGAGAGGGGGACCTGAGGAAGTCTGTGACGGTGAGGAGGGAGTGGGGAAGCATTCCAAGCAGAACTGAGACTCTTCCAGCAATGGAAGTGGTCCTGATAAGTGGCCATTAGCCCATCCTGGCTGGGGCCAGCTTCCCTGCAGGTGTGAGTCCTCCTTCCTGCTCATGGCCCCAAGGATGCTCTTCTCCCAAGACAGTGGGTTGCAGCTTGGTCCTTTAGGCAAGATCACACCAGCATCAGCTGATGTCATGATGTCATTCCCAAATGCTTTCCCACATGCTTGAGGTGTGTTTAGCGGGTAAGGAAGAGCTGGCAAAACAAATCTCCCCTGCTGTGTGTAGCTCCTCCTAGCTCCTTTCAGCTCTTGTTCATTTGAGTCAGGCTTATCGAGCCATGTCCGCATCTCTGTATCTTCATCCTGGGTTTAAACACCCCCTGTGAAATGTTAATGCTGGCTTCTGTTACCTGAGTGTGGGATTTAGACAAATTAGACAAAGGGGTCAAGGCATTGAAAGCACTGTGGAGATATTCTACAGCCCTGGAGGTCCAAAGGCCACTGACTCGCCTCTGTTTGTGGGATGGCAGAGTAATGAGGGAATTGAAGAGCTCTGTGTTTGGGGTGGTTTTTCTGCTGCTGTCTCACAGGTCTCTTGGAAGATGTATTGGGTCACTCGAGCAGAGGTTGTGACCTATCTGCTGTCTGTAGGAGGTGCACATGTAGCCAGGAGTCAACATGGACTTGACCTCTGATTATGAGCCCTGGAATGCAAAAGTCCTGGGAGCTACACAGCAGACACCAGATACCCTCTCTTTAGCTGCAGCTTCTTCCTCCTCCCCCTCACACCCTCTCTTTACTCTGAAGAAACTAGCCCGAGGCCATGAACCAGCAGTGCATATTAACCAAAGTAGCTCAGTAGCGATGTGTGTTCCCTGCTGTGATGGAGGCCCTGATGATAGATGTCTTTTTGTCCCAGCCACAGGTACTGCAGGGCCTCTGCATGATACTTCACTCCAACAGTGGGCTTTGAGGACAATGCTTGCTACTGGTGACAGCAGATTCTCTATTCCCCAATCGAGGTGGCATGAAAAACAAATCTTGCTTACCCCTCCACACACAAGCAAGCTTCCCAGTAGCTTATGCAGGACACAAGGAGTTTTATAGGGAGTCCCAGGGTATGAAGACAGGATGAGAAAGTTGGGGCTGTTCAGCCTGGAGAAGAGAAGCTGCATGGAGACCACACAGCAACTTCCAGTGTCTGAAAAAGGCTACAAGGATGCTGGAGAGGGACTCTTCATCAGGGACTGTAGCGATAGAACAAGGGAGAATGGGTTCAAACTGAAACAGGGGAAGTTCAGGTTAGATAAAGAGAGTAAGTTCTTTAAGGTGACAGTGGTGAGGCACTGGAACAGGCAGTGTTAAAGGCCAAGCTGGACGACATGGTTTAGTGTGAGGCATTCCTGCCCATGGCAGGGGGTTGGAAATGGATGATCTTAAGGTCCTTTCCAGCCCAAACCAT